>CH002006.1:629541-648653 GCA_000149265.1 Ciona savignyi
ATTCCAGGTAGTAGGTGACCTGGTTGAGATCCCAGATCATAACTCGGTTGGTCCCGAGAGCTATGAAGAGACACAGGCTGTAATGGTGCATCATACAACCTAGTCCACAATGGTACTTCACGTTGCAGAAGAGCTTTTTTGCAGACGAACAGTTTGAAGGGTTCTACCAAAAAATATTTTAAATACACACACAGAAATGGTTTAATTTTGTTTAACAAGTACTGTACATATTTTTAAATACTTAATGAGAATTTGTATACGAAGCATGTATAGAGCCTATATTGTGTCCTTGGGCAAAGCACTCAGCAAACCAAGTGGAATGATATGTGCTACTGGACACAAGATCATCTGATGGTTACCCGTGTGAGAAGGCTTCTTGCGTTTTTACATTATCAAAGATAAAACCTAAATACCCTTATCTTATAACTTCCAAATAACATATTTAAAAATTCAAATTACTTGGCTGATGGATATAAAGGAGAAAGCAAGAGTATTTAGTTTTTCAAGTTCTTGTTGCTTTTCAAGAAATGCAGTCGAATATAGCTTTTCAATATCGGAGTAGATCACCCTGGTAAAACGTATTTTATTAATTATTTTAAAACATATGGTTATTTTATAGAATAAATAATAATGTTTATCCCCGGTAAAGGCTAAACACAAGGGCGTTAAACACATCCATCATTCCAATGGGTTCAGGCAATGTCCGCTAAGTGGCTTGCCAAGGGACACAACCGAAGAGCTAGCGACCAGCGAGCTCTAAGTTATCTACAAGTTTTGTATTTGCAAGCCTTGGGGGACGCATAAACCAACCAAGATAAATGGACGAAACAATAAATGTTCAGTTTAAGGTACAGTTGGACAAGATATTCGGAACACTAATGCTTTTTTCCTCGTGCGTGGAAAAACACAGGGAGTCCAATCACACGTGGAATACAAATGTTATCACACATGCAACAAATTACCGGATGGCAACAGACAGGTTATTGGAGTTATTGCAGCATGTCAAATACTAACGTTGCCAAGCAAATAGACACAAAGTAGCATTTTGCAAAAACTCGCACTTACTGCTGTAATTGTATTCCTAGTTGTTTAAACAAGTCTCTTTCTTCCTGTTTTATTTCGGATTTTTTAAGGTGATAAATAAGCAATTCTTCCAACATCTTACTATTTTGCATCAGTCTCATCAGCAAATCGCCATCGATGGAATAATATAAGATTGCTAAAAAAGCAGGTGTTATTACAAGTAATTATATTAACGCCCCTTGTGTTTTCCCATTTAAATCGATAAATATGAATATTACATCCGTGCCTACAAACACACGTTAGTATGGATGGGACAGATACAAGTTTGTTAATGCATAGTATAATATGTTATACTTGTGTTTTCGTGTAGATTTTCCTGTTCAAATTTCGCTCTTTTCGCGTAAGGGTTAACGAACTCTCTTGCTTGTGGAAGGATATTCCTATCAATTCAAGGAAAAATATATTTAGCAAATACATTAAAATTATAGTGGTTCCGGTTTAGTTAATAATTATTTTTTACATCAAAACACGCAACAAAAAACTTAAATAGGAAATAAAAAATAAAAAAATATGGAAAACAACAGTCGTTTAGATAGGGCTCAAAATAGTTATATGGCTCAAAATAAAAAAAATATATCAAAATAGTTGGTTTAGAACTAAAGAGTGTCACGTGTTTTACCGCCGCTATCTGTAGAACACATTTTGTATGGTATACGTTTATTTGCAAGCACAATTGGTGCAATGTTTAAAACATATAAGTGTATGCACGCATATTTGGTATAATGTTTAAACCATATACGTTTATGTAAGCACAATTGATATAATGTTTAAACCATATACGCTTATGCAACCACAATTAGTTTAATGTCTAAACCAGTGGTTCTTAAACTTTTTCAGTCGCGCCCCCCTTGAGATTTGTGATTCATGCTCACGCCGCACCTACTCAAAAATCGAATTTACGAAAAATAGAATAATAATTTATTTGCCAATACCGTGCTTAGTGTGAAGGATGCAAGGGACCGCGAATCGCTATTGGCGAACCATTTTCTAAAGTTCGTGAATTACAAAATTTAACAAAATCGCGAAAATATAAATTACCGTTAGTAACACAATATAATATAACATATTTTGCCTTCAACATAACATTTAACAATGGAATTACTATAACATTTATTTATTTATTTACCTTGCTTTTACTTTGCATTATTGACGCATAATAAGCATTTCTATCACAAGGCAACAATAGCCATTATGCGTTAATATACCACGATTCCTTTATTTATGATTGGCGGAGATGCGACACACCTCTTTATAATAAGGTTATATGGTGTTTTAACAAGTAAGATTACTCGTTTCAAAGGCTTCGTTTCGTCGATATTTGTCCTATCCTACACGCATTAACTCACGATACGTTTATTGTAGTTTATCATTACAACTTAATAACGTTACTGTTTGCTTAATGAATTATCTTTCTGGCTTTAAAGATTAGTTTGAGAGGTTCTAAAACCGCATTCTAAGGCAATTTAACATAGCTAAATCGTTAATTCGAACCCTGCAATATGTCACTGTCATGCTCGCGCCCCCCTTGAGAAGCTTCCACGCCCCCCAAGGGGGGCGCGCCCCCCAGTTTAAGAACCCCTGGTCTAAACCATATACGTTTAAAAAAGCACAATTAGTGTGTTGTCTAAACCATATACATTTATGCAAGCACAATTGGTATAAAGTTTAAACCATGTATAATTTTTGGTTGCGCAGACCGCAAATAAAAGCACCTGACATAACAAACCAAATTAATTATCCATGTTTAGTAAACCGTAAATATTCTTGTTAAAATTACGCACTTATGGACCATTTCATTACATCATCTTAAAAGATTTTTTCCAAACCTTTTTTTTTAGTTTTTTAAAAAAGAAGAATATTTTTGTTAAATTCGTGTATATCTACACATCAGTTTCTTACTTATTTATTTTAACGCAAGAATTTTAGCGTCACAGTGTAATTTTAATGTGTTTATTTAAAAAGGAGTTTACCAAGTACTGAGATTAAACGCAATAGAATATCGCTGCGTTTTATAATGTGAACAATACCTGAAATGAATTACTGAATTACCAACATCAATAAATTATGTTTAACCGTGTTAGCCAAACGACAGTAGTCTTGATTTTGTTTTAAAAATGCTTTGAAATGCATGCTTAAGTAACTTACCATAATCGTGCAGATGTTCCGGTAAAGTAAGCAACAAAAATTATTGCGGCTAAAATACTTAAAGGTCCAAATCTAACCAAGGATTTCGAACATATTTGTTTGACCGACATCCTTTTCTACAGTGCTATTAATTTTGCTACAAAAATAAAGGTTAACAGCTAAACTGTATGGATTAAATTTCATTATTCAGTAATAAACACTTATCTAAATTGTTTTTCATTTTCACAAAATATTCAATTTTAAATCTAATTTCTTTCTATCATTAACGTACAGGGGCAAGAACCGTGTTAAGCATGCCAACCCAATTGTAAAAAAAACTTTACTGAAACATTTTTCTTTGTTTTTTTGAAAAGATTTATCCTGTAGTTACCTTTGTGCCTTTTGTAACCTAACCTGTTTGATTGTAACCGTGGGATTAACCAATTCGGCTCACAACCACGAATACGCTAAGGTTACACTCGTTTCATTCATGACTCGCCAAACGGTTTTCTAATACAAATCGTTACATTTAAACACACTGTCACGGCGGAACGCGGTTAAGAGGACCCCTGAGTCCAGAAGGGAACTATATAATAACCAGTTGGTTCCAAAACTTGATTTTCCAAACTAAAATACAATTACATGAGTAATAAACTACTTTCCAATGCTCGGATAAATGTATATATATATAAAATATTGTAATTTTTATATAACTTCTCTTCTAAGAAGAAATATCTATATAACTAAAATCGAACACCTAAATTGGCTGCTTCGTCGAAAAAACATAACCTTTGCGAATTTTAAAAGCACAGCCATGTTCCCAAGAAAACTGTTTGTGAAGTTTTTTTTAATTTAGAGGAATTTTTTTTATGGATGTTCGCATTAAACTGTTGTAGTTGTCGGCATCTTGAATTGCAAGGTGAAAGTCAGCAGGCGTGAGCGCATAGTTCAGCAGTGTATTAGTAGTGTACAGTAGTGTACAACTTATTTTGTCGTCAGCGCAACTCATAGCGGTGAGATAGAGTTTCACTGCCAACGGTGTGGAACATTGTGTATTGTTCAATGTGAACTTATAATGGACGGGTATCAGGCTAATGAAAGTGGCATTGTGTATAGTTGGGTAGACTTCTGACAACATTCCGCACTCGCATGTTGTTAGTTATTCTACTAAATGGCACAGTGGTATATGCCAAATCTTAAATATATTCTATTCGATCGTTAAATATTTAACTAAACGAAACCGTTAACCAAACTGCGAGTGACAGCGAATTTACTAAAACGTAAAACTTTACTAAAACGTGTTACAACTTTACTTAAACGTTCAAATTCAATTTCCTGAGAACATTTATCATGTTTCCGTTTTTGTGCTTTGTAAATCGTAGCCGTTTTACGTGTTACTGGGTAAAATATCCAAATTTGCCTGACTGTCAAGGATACGTCAAGGTTGGGTTACAATAATTATAAAAGCAAAATTTCGAACAGTGCATGACTATTTTCTTGAGACCATGTATATACTCTACAGCAGTGGTTCTCAAACTTTTCCAGCTCGTGGCACACTAAGAAAATTCTAAAAAAATCGCGGCACACTTGAACAAAACAAATTAAATCAAAGAATTTTATTCAGCAAATTTTAATAGGATGCGTGTGCTTGTCGTTTGGCACAAATAAGATCGCAACGAGGTTCCAATTTTGACAAACACAAACGCATTTTGTCGTCAATTCCAACTGAGTACTCAATAAAAGTTTAAATGAGATCAAATAACTAAAGTTTGCTTATGGAATAATCTTATTAATAAAATGTTTAATCTCCTGTCATCTAGGTAGTTTTCGTGCTGCTTAACTCAGCGTGCAGGACAAAATGTCATGGATGCATGTGTTAAAATTACATTAATACACCACACCGAACAATAAATTATGCTTATGACATGACAATCACCCTTAAATTATCGCTACCCATAGCAATACTGTCTACTCTACTTGCTACTAAACTAGGGAAAATACATTTCTGTGCATTAAAGTCGCGTATGCCCAATTTGCCCATTCGTAACACAAATAGGTTTCCTACATAGTTTTGCAAAATTCCAAAAAGTTTCGCGGCACACCTGAGAATCTCAAACGGCACACTAGTGTGCCGCGGCACACAGTTTGAGAAACACTGCTCTACAGAAATGCTAAGGCTTCAAACTTTGTACAATACTCATAAAAATTCATTGCAACACATATCTTTTAGAGAAAATATGTAACGCTCGACTTGTTTCTTTCATCCGGCATGTTAGTCTGGCGGTTAAGTGCGTCGTCTTTCAATCGAAAGGTTGCAGGTGTGAAACTGGCCGATAGCTAGTCGGTTGTGTCCTTGAGCACGGCACTTTACGGACATTGCCTGAAGACAGCATATTAATGGGTTCTACCAAATTTAAGGAACGTGTCTATCATGAACACCACACTGCAATAGCTCCGCTAACCCGACGGTGGGCGCGAGGTGTATACCGTTCGCCATTTTGAGTTTTTAGTAATTGCTTGGAATCCTCTGTCAGAAAAACCTATCAACCAGTATTCAGCTTATCGGGCGCAAGTTAGGAGAAACTTTCCACTGTGTTCTCCTAATCGGATGACTACTATGATAGGATGATGTTAAAACCAAAATTGATCAGCTTTCATTTCGTCATCGGGCTTAAGTTTTTGATGGATTTAGTTAAAATGGGTTTAATTGTAAGGGGTTCAGTTGTAAGGGGTTCAGTTGTAAGGGGTTCAGTCGATAAGGGGTTGTTCAATTGTAAGGGGTTCAGTTGTAAGAGTTCAGTTGTAAGGGGTTCAGTTGTAAGGGGTTCAGTTGTAAGGGGTTCAGTTGATAAGGGTTTTAGTTGTAAGGGGTTCAGTTGTAAGGGGTTCAGTTGCCAGGGGTTCAGTTGTAAGGGGTTCAGTTGTAAAAGGGTTTAGTTGTAAAAGGGTTCAGTTGTAAGGGGATCAGTTAATAGGGGTTTAGTTAAAAGGGGTTTAGTTTTAAAGAGGTTCAGTTGTAAAGAAGTTTAGTTGAAAGGGGTTCAGTTGTCAAAGCGTTTATTTGAAAGGGTTTCAGTTGTAAAGGGGTTTAGTTAAAAGGGGTTCAGTTAAAAGGGGTTCAGTTAAAAGGTGTTTAGTTGTAGGGGTTCAGTTGTAAGGAGTACAGTTGCCTGGTTACCATCTTTAGCATCTCTGCTTTTATTTTATGCCATTATCGGGGCAAGCGCATTACGCGGTTAGTGGCAATATTGTACGTTAGATACACAACAATATATATCAAAGATTTACCCCGAAGGGAGACTTTTCTACGCCTATTTTAATTGCGATTATGACTGGCGTTTTAAATACAAAGGGCGGTGTACTTGTCGTAAATACGACGCAAATTACTTGTTAGTAAATATACGTTCACATACGTGTTCTACAAACAATATACGTGATCATTATACATAAAAAAATATATTAGTTCCCGAACGCATTGATTTACCACAAATCCAATTAAACAACTGTAAAACAACACAAACAGTGCGAACACTAACAGTAACGAAGGTTTTGTTAAGTAATACGTTTGCTAGAAGACATCGTTTTCAACCATTGAAATAGGATAAGATTCCGGCGTCAATACGGTTTTAACTTTAAACGCTGGGTACATTCCAACTTGTTTAGTTCGTTGGTTTAATCCACCAAGCATAATTCCTTTCTTCAGCAACGGACTATTAACAATGCGATCCCCTACTTTCATTGTCATTTCACAACTACCGTCGGTATGTCTTCGAACCTTTCGGTCGCAAGGGACGGACGGGGTGTGGTCAAGTAGAACTTCGTGGACAATTTCTCTGCCGCCGTTTGCGTAATATGAACAGTCAAGATTGGCAACGAGAAACGTCGCATCCTGTAAAGAAGTTTGCCGCATTTCTTGTACATACCGTCCAATCTGTATGAGAAAAATGCGTCTAAATGTTAGTCTTTTACCATATTTTCCTTCAATGTGCACACACTATTACGTTACCCAATCTTGAACTGTGGGTTCACCAGCATAAAACCATTGTAATTAGCGGCTATTTAAATAGATGTGCCATTACAATTTGCAATTAGCATATGTTGTCTAAACACAAGGCTGTAATAGGTGAGACAAAAACCGCAGCAATTCCTTTAAAGTAAATAAATAGTGAATAACACTTTACAATAGCTTTAATAACCCAGAGTTCCGACAGATTAGTCCGGTGGGCACTTAACAGTCATAGCCTGAACCCAGCGGATTAATGGGTTCTACTAAGTTGAAGTAACGTGTAAATCATACACAACACACTGCAATAGTCATCCCCGACGGAGGGCGCAAGGTGATCTGACGATTGCTCATTTGTTAAATTCCTTGGTTTTCCCATTAACAAGGATAAACATGAATATCCCACCCTATCCTAAGGTGAAGATATGATATAAAACCTAAGGATTAGCTTGGTAATTTTGTGTCTCGCCTTTGAGGCTGATAGTAGCAGGTTTAAAACTGGTCGATAGCTAGTCGAATGTATCCTTTGTGCAAGGCACTTAGCATTACCTAAATTAAGTGAAATGATGGGTTCAAACAATTTGGAGAAACCTCTTAATAATATACAACACACTGTAGTAGCAGCGACTTAATGTTCGCGTTAATGCGACACATTACCGATCAGTTCGTTTGGTCATGTAATAAATATGATGAGACCATTTTACATCTCCCAATAGATATATATTAACAGGCCAACTAACGTTTGATGACATTGTTATGACAACGTAATCACATTCCCTCAAGAGAAATATATCCTTCACGATACCAAACAAACCATTCTTGGAGTATCTTGAATTTACACCAGCACTTGCAGACTCGCCGAAAAGAAATTGGTAGTTTGGGTACCTGTTACGAAGTATTGTTTATTTTGTACATTTTGTCTTTTACCCTTCAATTAGTTTGCCAAAGGTTAGCGAATTCGTAACTGGTCGCTGGTTAGTCGGGTGTGTCCATTGACAAAATGCACTTAGGAGATATATTGCTTTAACCCAGCGACTTGATAGGTTCTACTAAATCAAAAAACAAAATGTCTTAATAATATATAACACATTGGAATAGTTTCAATTACCCGACGCGAGGTAATCTGATATTTTTGTTTATGAGATAAACATGAATATCCCCTACCATTCTGACATACGTTAACATGATAAAGGTTTTGTGCGTGTTGTGGCTTGAAATTGTAAACACTATGTGTAAATTGCCTTGCACAACATACAAGCTCAGTTTTGTTATAGGGTAAGGAGGCAGAATAAAACGGCAACATGAAACAACAACTAACTTGTTCTTTGCCTCTTCCATTGTCGCTGAATCATCTGATGCGAGAAATATTTTCCTCGACACATTCCCGTGCCGTATAATGTATTGGTCATACCAATTAATTGCGTATGCCATATAAGAATCCAAGTCTTGGTAATCGGCTTCTCGGATTTTATCCGTTCGTCTGACGTGAATTCTGGAGGTATGTACATTGTTAAGTGGGATATATTCACGCTTTTATCTCCGTGAATGGAAAACCACTGTTACCTAAACTATTGCTATGTCTTGTATGATGGAGAAGTTTTAATAACCCAATAATATATTCCTTATACTAGTTTTGCGCCAGTGTTTTGTTTAAATGTGTTAATTTGTCGTGGTGTGTTATAATCCTAACGATGTTTTAAAATAAACTAAGAAATGTAAGAGTAAATTATACTTCTTTGTGTTTAAACATCGGCTGTTCTTCCGTATATCGTATATAATTTACAACTCATCAAGTATTACAATCAATGAGACCATGTCTGATACACGTACATACGGGTGATTATTTTAACAACGTCAAAAAGCAATGGCAATAGGGGCTTTTACGGTTACATTTTATTAACTGTGACATGCTTCGAACCCATATTGGAGTCATATCCAAGATCTTTTGCATGTATATTAAGGTAAATGTATTGATCGCGTTAACCAATCGGCCACACGATCAATTTGCAACACTACAATATGATATGTTCTTCCCGGGCTTAGTTTTGAACCCTTCATGGGTTCGTTGCTAAAACCGTTTTTGTGTGAGTAAGTCGGTATATGTATCGGCTGCTTTAACCATTCGGCCACGCAACGGTAGACATGCTGTGTTTTTATTGCTAAATATTTTACATACCCAACTATCGGATGACCGAAGCCTGTTTTGTTTTTATATTCTTCAAGATCTTTCGACATAGACTCCTTCAATCGAAACATGTAGTTCGTCACATGACCCGTCCACCACATCGATGGGTCTGCTAGAATGAGCTTAATACGTGGTAGAAATTGACTGGAAACTGTGTTTGGAGCAAAAACCGACTTTTTGTAGCCAGTAACTTTGACGATTGGTGCGTCCGAGGGTGTAGGATCGGTTTCCTGGGGGCCTGTGTGTGTCATACAAATAAAAGTCGTTTGACGAAGGTTATACCATATATACATGTTTATTAATCCCAACCAAAGATTTTTCTTAGGAACCTCATAGGGGTAGGTACTGTAGGATTACTGGTGATAAGGATTTTAAACGTATTTGTGCTATACTCTTTATGTTAAAACACAATATACACACTGGGTCGTTTTTTTTGCTGGCAAACAATCTGCTGGTACTTTGAATTTCAAAGGTAGCATATACCCACAAGTAAAATTAATATTTAAATATTATTTCTATTGTACAAAATTTCACAACTCAACTCTATGTTTGAATGTAAAAAAAACAGAAAGCAAAGACTAATAAAACATAAATTTGCCGTAAGATCTTTGGATGTATTCTATGCCAGGAACTGAAACATTAATAGGTCATCAAAAACCATCCGCCAATTTTGTTAGTCCCTATACGCAATAAAAAAGAATACAGAAAAAATAAATAAAAATGCTAAAATCCCTCAAAATTGTTAGAAATATACGTCAAAAATATATGAAAAAATATACAGTTTAGCGGCTTAGAAATCTGCTGACTTCCTAAATTAGGCATGAAATATATTTATTTGAAAACTCACTACGCCACTCTGGAGCTGATGCCAATTCTTTATTATAACTTTGGCAATGACTTGGACTCTTTATTACGTCCTGCATTCCAGGGAATTCTGTGACCTGGTTGAGATCCCAGATCATAACTCGGTTGGTCCCGAGAGCTATGAAGAGACACAGGCTGTAATGGTGCATCATACAACCGAGTCCACAATGGTACTTCACGTTGCAGAAGAGCTTTTTCGCAGAGGAGCAGTTTGAAGGATTCTACCAAAAGAATTTTTATATACAAACACAGAAATGGTTAAATTTTGTTTAAAAAGTTGCCTGAACACAGTGAAATGATAGGTGCTACTAGGCTGATGGTATTCCGTGTGAGAAGGCCTCTTGCATTTTTTCATTATCAAGGATAAAACATAAATATCCCATCATATATTCTCCAAATAACAAACAAATAACAAATTATAAATACTTGGCTCTTTGATATAAAGGAGAATGCAAGAGCATTTAGTTTTTCAAGTTCTTGTTGCTTGTCAAGAAATGCACGCGAATAGAGCTTTTCAATGTCGGAGTAGATCACCCTTGTAACACGTATTATACTAATTATTTGTAAACATATAGTTATGTTGTAGAATGGATATTAATGTATATCCCCGTAAATGGCTAAACACAAGGGGGTTAACACACCCACCAGTCCATAGGAGTCAGGCAATGTCCGTTTAATTGCTTGCTCGAGGACACAACCGACAAGCTAGCTATACCAGTTTCGTACTTGCAAGCCTTGGGCTGAAAGGCAAAGCACTAACCCACCAAGATAATCGGTGAAACAAATAATTATAAAGGTTACGGTACAAGTGGACAAGAACTAGGATACTCATGTTTTTCCTCGTGCGTGAAAAAGCACATGAAGTCCTATAACATGTAGAATAGAAATTTTATCACACATGCAAAAAATACGTCATGCCAACGGTGGGTTTACCCGACTTATTGCATCTTGTTATTTTTTTGATGCAAATTGCCTTGCATATGAATACGACTATGTAGAATTTTACAAAAATTCGCACTTACTGCTGTAGTTGTATTCCTAGTCGTTTAAACAAATCTCTTTCCTCGAGTTCATTTTCGGGATTTTTAGGGTGATAAATAAACAATTCTTCCAACATTTTACTATTTTGCATCAGTCTCATCAGCAAATCGTCATCGATGGAATAATATGAGATTGCTAAAAAAGAAGGTGTTGTTACCAGTAATTATATTAAACTAGCGCCCCTTGTGTTTTCCCATTCATAGGCATAAACATAAATATCACATCCAAGCCTTTAAACACACGTTAGTATTGATGGGACAGATACAAGTTTGTAAATGCACAGTATAATATGTTATACTTGTGTTTTCCTGTAGGTTTTCCTGATCAAATTTCGCGCTTTTCTGGTAAGTGTTCACGAACTCTCTTGCTTGTGGAGGGAAATTCCTATAAGTATAAATTTTAAGGGAAAATGTATTAAGAAAATAGATTAAAATAAAGTCGTTCAGGTTTAGTTAATAATTAGTTTTTACATTAAAAACACGAAACAAAAACTATAATAGAATATCAAGAAAAACAAAAAACGCAGCAAACAAGAGTAGTTTAAACATGCCTACCATCATTAATCGGTTTAGAACTAAAGATAGTCACGTGTTTTACCGACTGTATTTGTAAAATACATTTTGTTTGGTATACGTTTATATGCAAGCACAATTAGTGTAATGTTTAAACCACATACGTTTATGCAAGCACAATTGGTGTAATGTTTAACTTTAAACCATATACGTTTGTGCAAGCACTATTAGTGTAATGTTTAAACTTTATACGTTTATGCAAGCACACTTGGTATAATGTTTAAATTACCCTTTATTTTACGACAAACCTATTTAGACAATACTTTCTGTTTTTAACTGTAAATATGACAAAGTATTAAAAGTTGCAAAACATTTATTTTTACGACATCGTAGTCACCAGGAATTATTGTAAAGTACTTTCTGTCTCGACTGGTTGTTTTATACACATAACTCAAATAAGCTATCTAAGGCTTCTTTACACTAAGCGCTTTAACGTTAAATCTAGACGGGTTTAGAAGTGTATTAATTGCATTAAGTTTAGACCAATGGATTAAGAACATGTTAAAGAAAGCTTACTTTGACAGTTAGTTCTGTTTACATCGCAAATGGACAAAAATCATGTTTTTTCAGGCCGTACCTCATGGGAGCATACATAAAATCGTAATGTAGCTTAACTGTACAATGTGGATATAATAAATTAATCCTTTGTATTAATTAGTTATTAAAATAAACTGGACCTAGAATCGAACCTCGGTTCGCTAACCTATTGAATACGATTTTGTATGTCTGTATTCGGATGTTGCGTTAACGGTACGTTTATTCAAGCACACTTGGTGTAGTGGTTAAACCACATACGTTTATTCAAGCACAATTAGTGTGCCAACCATTGTTATGTACAGTTTGCATGTTTAACTACCTAATATAAATTTTAGTAATTAAAACTCAAGTCAGTAATTAAGACTAATGAATTGCATGCTTTACGAATTTTCAAACTGTTGATTTTGTGCAGGTTAGACAGTTTAAATTTGTACATGCTTTATAATTTAGATTTTGCGTGCGCGTTCTCTTCGTGAATGTTAAAACTCAGGAGGCGTTATTCACAGGAAATCGTCATATTACCTCGCGCCTACCGTTGGGTTACTGGAGCTATTTTCAATTTAATGTGTTCCCACTAATTCGCTGCTCAGTCAAAATCAAAAAGTCGCTTCGTTCAGTAAGTGTTTATCAAGTACTTCAAGCGCAATAAAAAATCGTTGCGTTTTTGTAATAGTGTTCATTACCTGAAGTGAGTTACCAACATGAAAAAAGTATGCTCAACCGCATTGGTCTTTCGATTTCGTTTTAACATTTTCAAAATGCTTTGATATCCATGTTTAAGCAACTTACCATAATGGTGCAGATGTTCCGGTAAGGTAAACGAAAACAACCACCGAAGCTAAAATACTGAAAAGTCCAAATATAACCAAAGATTTCGAACACATTTTTATGGCCGACATCCTGACAGCTACAATACCACTTATCTAATTCTTTCAAATACATTTTATTCAGCGATACCAAACAACTACAAAGGATTCAGTTTTAAATCTAATTTTTAAGAATTCATTTTGTTAAATATTTAACTAAATCAATAATCACACTACCAGCCACGAGTTAAACATGCAAGCCCAATTGTAAAAAAGACTTTACTAAAACATTGTACTTCGTTCTCTTGAGAATATTAAACTGTAGATACATACTGTTATTTTCCCTTTAAATATTATCACACAGGCAAGTCAGATTAGTTCGCGGTTGCCAGAGCTATTGCAGTGCCTTGTGTATGCATGGAGCTTTCCTTTAATTTGGTAGAACCCATCATTCCACTGGTCCCAAAGACACCACAGACCAGCTAGTACTCAGTTAAGAACTTCCAACCATTCTGGTGAAACTCACTAACCCATTAAGGTATTGGGCCGAACAGATAGTATAACAGTGATATGACCACCGTACTATAACTACAGTCTAGCCTAGGGATGTTGATTAAATTGCTTTTAACGTTTTACAGACTGAGGGTTGTCTAAATAGAAAAGCAAGTGGCAAAACAAATAGAGACATTTTCAGCAGTTTCTACCTGATATTTGCTTTGAGGCTTTTGGTTTGGATTGCAGAATCCACCTTTTTTAAGTGTTGAAGCAAATTTAAGATTTCTTTTGATAGTATTTTATGTTAAGGAATAAATAGTCAGTTTGTATTGGATGTGTAAATTTAATATTTTATGGCACTGTTTTCTTTTCCATTACATTAAGTATAAATTTTTCAATCCAGTCTTGATAGGCCTATATCCACTAACAAACAATACGGGCTCCAAAAAGGTAGAAAATGTGCATTCCCTTTATGTACCTGCGGCTTGTCCAGATTTAGGACGATTTATCTTAAATATTTAGTACCGCATATCTAATTTATATTAGTTGACTAATAAATTTCAAATCTATGAAACATTTTTTGTTTTGTTCATATTGGCGTTTAATTAATAATAATTACTGAAATAATTGATGTTGCGTTTGTCGGGATTTCCCAAAATGAATTAAATATTATACTGTTTGAATATGAACCCAGCGGATTAATGGGTTCTACCAAATTAAAGGAACGTCTATAATATACAACAAACTAAAATAGCTCCGGTAACCCGACGGTGGGCGCGAGGTGCCCTGACGATTGCTCGTGTGTTAACCGCCTTGGTGTTTTATACACAAGTTGTTTTTTGTTGTTACTTCGATACTTCCAAGTATCAAAATACCAGCTTATAAAGGATACCAATTCCCAAAATACCGTACTTTATATTGGCTTGTTTTATACACGTAAAGGTCATGTGTGCTAACATTAAGCATATATAAAAATTTCAATCCGATTCTATAAATTCTAGATATAGTATAACAAGTAATAGAAATAGAGGCTTTTACAGTCACAACACTACAGTACGAACCTGTTGTGTTTTACTACTGAATTTTTTACATACCCAACTATCAGATGATTGAAGCCTGATTTCGTTTTATAATCTTCAACTTCTTTTGACATAGACTCCTTCAATTAAAACATGTAATTTGTCACATGACCTGTCCACTACATCCATGGTTCTTTGAGAATGAGCTTGATACGTAGTAAAAATTGACTGGGAATTGTGTTTGGTACAAAAACCGACTTTTTGTAGCCGGTAACTTTGACATTAGTTTATACAACACTTCATTAAACAGGGTGTTAAAACCTGGATCAGAATTGCTGGTCCAAACGTAACATATCGCAATATTCTAAATGAAACAAACTCAGCATGCCATATTAATATGGTCCTGCATACATGAAGAATTATATGAAGGAATACACAATTAAATAAAAACTTGGTAAATACTTGGATGTTTGATATAAAGGAGAATGCAAGCGCATTTAGTTTTTCAAGTTCTTTTTGCTTTTTAATAAATGCACGCGAATAGGCTATAGCTTTTCAATGTCGTAGTAGATCACCCTTGTAACACATATTTTATTTATGATTTATAAAAATACATTTTAAGTGATGGTTTTGTTTTAGGATAGAATATTCATGTTTGTATCAGTAAATGAGAAAGGGCAAGGGGTCTTAGACTACAAAGTGTCTTGCTCAAGAACATAACCGACCAGCTGGTGATAAATTTTTAATCTGCAGCTATTCGGCTGAAAGGCGACATAATCCACTAATCGATTGAAAAAGTACATTTAGATTCTAATTATGGGTCCCATTTAAAAAATTGGGACACATATTGTTCTTGTCCGTTTTTTTCGTTTTTTTTTGGTCAAACGCTTAACAGGCATGGTATGTCGCCCCGAAATTTATCAAAAGGAATATTGAAATCGCAATGAGACTTTGTCATTTGTTAGACAACATGGTCTAGATGAGCAAAAACCGAATTTTTGGGAGATAAAACCAGGGGAATTCCCCTGGGATGTTATAAACCAAAGCGGTATTTTTTCACAGCCATGAAGTTATCAGATTGTTTTTAAATATCGTACTTACAGCTGTAATTGGATTCCTAGTTGTTTAAACAAGTCTCTTTCTTCCTGTTCGCCAGCTAGTCGGTTGTGAAATTAAGCAAGGCACTTAACGGTCAATGCCTTAACCCAGTGGAATGTTGGTTTCTACTATACTGAAGGAATGTGTGACTCATATACAACACACTAAAATATAGCTCAGGCAACCCGACGGTGGGCGCTAGATAATCTGATGATTTTCCGTCATTTAAAAAAAATTGCGTTTTCCCATTCAAATCGATAAATATGAATATCATATCCAATCCTATGAATACACGTTAGTGTAGATGGGACTCTACAAGTTTGTTATTGAACAGTATAGTATGTTTAATTCACTTTCGTTTTCCGGTTGGCATTCCTGGTCAAAGTTCACGCTTTTCTTGTTTTGTGGAAGAGAATCCCTATAAAAATCTTTTTTTTTTAAACAAGAAAAGAAAAACATTTTTTTGAAAAAAAATGTTTTACCAAATTCATCAAAATAATAGCACACCAGTACGCCATGGAAAGACCTCTGTAGGTGTAATAAAACGCATGTGTGCTATACAAACACGTATGAAGCGAAGTGATTTGTGGTTCAGGTTTAGGTAATAAATATTTTGCACAATACAGCAAACAGGCAACACAAGCAAACCTTCATGGGGAAGTAAAAAAACACAAAAAATATGGCAAACAACAGTAGTTTATAAACGGCTACCATCAAATTAATTAAGTTAGAACTAAAGAGTGTTTAACTACCTTTCTTTTGTAAAACCCGTTTACACCGTTTTTGTGTCGATACCTTACCATTTCGGCTCAAAATCATTGGATACGTTAAGAGTTAAATTCGTATTTATTCATGACTCGCGCAACGGTTTGGTAATGAAACACGAACGAGAATAAGATTTGCCATCTCACGACAAAGATCTTCGGTGCTAATGGTAGGGTTAATATCAAGATTAAACGAGGATAAGATAGGATATAATAGGATGTACATGTTTATCTCCGTGAATGGGAAAACCAAGGGGGTTAACAAACTGGCAATCGTCAGATCACCTCGCGGCCACCGTCGGGTTACCAGAGGTATTGCATTGTGTTGTGTAGGATTCACACGTTCCTCCTTAAATTTCGTAGAACCCGCTGGGCTCAAGCAATATCTGTTAAGTGCCTTGCCCAAGAACACAATCGACTAGCTAGCGTCCAGTTTCGAATCTTCGACCTTTCGGTTGAAAGGCGTGGCACTATACCACCTGACTAACGGGTAGGAGGTAATAATAGGCAGTTCTTAAACGAACTATTGGTGAATCCCAATGGAAATAATGTGTAAAAACAAAACACGGCAATTTTTACTAAAAGTGACAATGAGCGCCAATGCAATAAAACAGGGCGACTGCGTTTTATGACGTTTGTCGTGACGATCAATGTGCTGTTCTCTTGTGCAGCTGGTGCAATTAATATTATGATTGTAGAAATTCTCAAAATAGAATTTGCAACATAGGCTACCTTTATACAAGCACAATTAGTGGAAAGGTTTATACTTTTATACAAGCACAATTAGTGTAATGTTTAAACAAAATACGTTTATTCAAGCACCATTGGTGTAATGTTTAAACCAAGTACATACTTTGCACAAATTGAAACTAAACGTCCTGAGATCATAAATCAAACAAGTTCTCTATGTTCAATAAACAGTGTATATATTCTTGACAGATTCACGCATTTATGGTGCGGTAATCGGATGGGATTTTAACCACAATTAAAATTCACACACACCAGACCATCGTAGCTAACTTTAATTGGTCCTATATTGTCCACTGCTCATCTATTTTATATCGGGATACGAAGATCAAACACAATATAAAATGGTTGTGTTTTATAATGTTTACATTATCTGAAATTAATTTTACCAAAATGGCTGAAACATTGGTCAAACAACAGTAGTCTGGATCCATGTTTAAGCAACTTACCATAGTGAAGCAGATGTTCCGGTAAAGTAAGCGAAAACAACCATCGAAACTAAAATACTTAAAAGTCCAAATCTAACCAAAGATTTCGAACATTTCTGCTTGGCCAACATTCTTTCTACAGTCCTTTTAGTAATGGTACTACATAAAGGAGGTTAACAGCTTAATTGTATCGATTGAATTAAAAGATGTTTGTTTTAGTAAAAAAACAACATCTAAATCTTTTTTTATCTGCAATGAATTACAAAGTATATGTTAAATATTTAACGAAACGAAATCGTTAATCAAACTGCGAGTGGCATCCACGTGTTAAACATATGTCCATATCATTTCTACAAACGTTACTGAAACGTTCAACTTCGTTCTTCTGAGAATATCCTATAGCCCCCTTCTGGCCTGGTGTAGCTGAACCTGTTCACTTGTAATGATCGGTTCTTACCTGTTTTGGCTTCTATCAGGAAACGGTAAACTCGTTTAATTTACGACTCGTAATTGATGAGGCTAAGCCAAGTACATATTGATTATTATATCAATCGTATATGCAGCGATATAGCGAATACGCCATATGTAGTTCAGGGACTGTATTGTAAGAACGAAAGAGCGCGACGGAGGACGAGACTCAAAGGGTAAATCCCGCAGGCATGCAACTCTAGTGACGTATTAACTCTACATCCCCCCATTAACTCTACATCCCCTGTACAGTTGAGAGGTCAAAAATAGTAACGCTTAATACAAGGTCTATATTTCCCTATTAAAAGTGAAGTTTAAAAACACATTATGAAAGTAAATATACAACTCATTCGTCGTACATAAAACCCTAAGGAGGTAAAACAACTCGTCCGGCAGCTTGGTCTAACGGTTAATTGCGCCGCCTTTCAATCGAAAGGTGGCAGGTGTGAAACTGGTCGCTAGCTAGTCGGTTGTGTCCTTGGGCAAGGCACTTTACGGAAATTGCCTAAACCCAGCGGATTAATGGGTTCTACCAAATTGAAGGAAGGTGTCTATCATATACAACACACTGCAATAGCTCCGGTAACCCGACGATGGCGCAAGGTGATCTGACGATAACCCGTGTGATAACCCCCTTGGTTTTCCCATTCACGGGGATAAAAATAGATATCCTAGAGCAGGGGTTCTTAAACTGGGGGGCGCGCCCCCCTTGGGGGGCGTGGAAGCTTCTCAAGGGGGGCGCGAGCATGACAGTGACATATTGCAGGGTTCGAATTAACGATTTTGAAACGATTCTCTAAATGCGTGGGATACGAGAAAATCGTTTTCGCGCTTTAGCTATGTTAAATTGCCTTAGAATGCGGTTATAGAACCTCTCA
>CH002006.1:648753-702734 GCA_000149265.1 Ciona savignyi
AACTACAATAAACGTGTCTTGAGTTAATGCGTGTAGGATAGGACGAATATCGACAAAACGAAGCCTTTGAAACGAGTAATCTTACTTGTTAAAACACCATATAACCTTATTATAAAGAGGTGTGTCGCATCTCCGCCAATCATAAATAAAGGAATCGTGGTATATTAACGCATAATGGCTATTGTTGCGTTGTGATAGAAATGCTTATTATGTGTCAATAATGCAAAGTAAAAGCAAGGTAAATAAATGTAATAGTAATTCCATTGTTAAATGTTATGTTGAAGGCAAAATATGTTATATTGTGTTGATGATTTATTATTAAAAGTGCGCGAAATCAGTAACGGTAATTTATATTTTCGCGATTTTGTTAAATTTTGTAATTCGCGAACTTAAAAAAACGGTTCGCGAACCCTTGCATCCTTTACACTAAGCAGGGTAATGGCAAATAAATTTCGTAAATTTGATTTTTGAGTAGGGGAGGCGTGAGCATGAATCACAAATCTCAAGGGGGGCGCGACTGAAAAAGTTTAAGAACCACTGTCCTAGAGGGTTAACACACGGGCAATCGTCAGATCACCTCGCGCCCATCGTCGGGTTTCCGGAGCTATTGCAGTGTGTGTTGTATATGACAGACACGTTCCTTCAATTTGGTAGAACCCATTTATCCACTGGGTTCAGGCAATGTCCGTAAAGTGCCTTGCCCAAAGACACAACCTACTAGCTAGCGCCCAGTTTTGCACCTTCAACCTTTCGATTGAAAGGCGACGCACTTAACCGTTACACCAAATGGCCGAACAAATGAAAAATGTTACCAGATGTCTAATATTTACCTAGCGCCCTAGCAGCTGAGTTATTAAAGCATGCTCCACTGTAGACACAGGCTGTTATATCAGAGAAGATGTATTAAAATGATTATTGATCTTTTTTGTTTTAAAGATGAAATGCATTTTTAATTGAGAAAGAGTTCACTGTTAACAAATGAAGTCAAAAGCTACAAATGATAGAAAATTAAAACTATTTTCTAAAACACGTAAATTTGACAAAAAAAAATTGAAGAGTAAAAATAAACCAATTTTGCATAAACCATTGCAAATGATTGTATCACGGTTTTCAAAATGAATGTATTAAGTGCAATTAAATAGAAATAGATTAATATGGAAGGCATTGAAGATAATATTATACAACAAACGGATGTCAATTAATTAAATATCATAAAGGTAAACTTTGGAACCATAACGATATGATATTCATGTTTATCCCCGTGAATGGAAAAACCAATGGGGTTAACACACGGGCAATCGTCAGATTACCTCACATCAACCGTTGGGTTAACTGATCTATTGCAGTGTGCGGTGTATGATATACACGTTCCTTCAATTTAGTAGAACCCATTAATCTGTTGGGTATAGGCAATGTCCGATAAGTGCCTTGCCAAAAACAAAACCGACTAAGCAGTGACCAGTTTCGAATCTGCCACTTTTCGATTGGGCGACGCACTAATCCATTAGACCACTTGGTCGGACCATGTTTCTTTAATCCTCATTTTTTACTGAGCCAAGTGTCAAACCCATGAGGCTTGTTACCACAACCGTTTTTGTATAGAAGTCGGTGCATGTATCTATCGCGTTAACCATTCGGCCACACGACCATACTTATCTGAACAATTTAGATTAACTGTCATCCTATGAATGACTTAAATGCCCATTATTGACCTCTTCAGCATGAATTACGACTGGTTTTAAAAAATTTACACTCTGATAATTTCGTTTTGGAAATCTGTAAGCATCTGTGGTTGGAAAACCACAACATCAACTTTCTTCAGTGAACAGGGTTGTTCCTGGGCTTCGGTGAATCTTTCCAAGGCTTTTCTAATGCTCTTGGCCACAACTTTTGGGTTAAACCCAAGATTCCCTAAAAATATATGGGTCATGTTAAACACATAGGATACAATTCTAATTCTCATTTAAGCGCTATGCCAAGCGATAATATTTAGGAGGCACCGGAGTAAGTAGTAAATAATTTGTGCCAATTTTAAATTCATAAAGAGGTTAAATCTATCTGGTTATTTGTACAAAACTATTTAAAATACAGTGTAAATCATATAACATAGAATGCTCCTGGGTTATAGCACTTGTTCCTTTTTACAATTTTATGACCCATTTAAAACTACTGGATCAAGGTAACATGTGTTAAGTGATTAGATAAAATGGTCGGGGTTTAGATTGAACTGGCACCTGTCTGCCCTTAACCCTTATCTTTATCTATTAGACCACACAACTGAACCTTTTCTAGCTCAATGGTCTGTGCGATCAAAGCTAAATGTTGGATAATTAGTTGTGTCCTTGGACAGGGCATTTAACTTACAATATTGTGGTGGATTAGTTATGTTTACCAAAACTGTACACAAGCCTAAATGGACGATTGCCCATATGGAAATACTCAATTGCTGATGTGATATCGCTTCTTGAGCTTTCACAGAGATAAACATAAATATAATAATCAATAGATAAAACCTACCGGTTCCAATGGCAGGAATAGCTAAAGATCGAATCTTGCGGCTTACACATTGTTGCAATATTTCAAAGATCTTATTCTCTATATCCCCAACTTGTTGCAAGCTGACATGAAACACGGTTTTGACGGCTGACATATTCCCACCACTGGTAACACGCAAGGTATTGCTTATCACTGAACCCCCAGTTGCAATCTCAGTCTCAAGTATTTCCCCACCATCCTCCCGTATGGAACATGTTAAGGGGTCTGTTAAGATGGAAAGTGTAATAAATTTCAGTCTAAGCCTAAAAGTTATATCCACAGGAGCTTTTATATTTCAAAAAGGATTTCAAAAGGATTTGATATAAATAAATCTACAGTTTAATCTAAGTTTATCTCACTTATTCACAAGCAATGGTTTAACTAAATAATTTCTAACTTACTACCCATAAGGATGTAAATAAACCAACCATCCACACACTGTGAAAGCTCGAAGCAACTCAACTGTGTGCATGAGGTGTCTTACAAAACCCATGGATAAAGCCTGACTTCCCATAAACGAGAATATAAATGAACCAACCATCCACACACTGTAATAGCTCGAAGAAACTCAACTGTGTGCATGATGTGTCTTACAAAACCCATGGATAAAGCCTGACTTTCCATACACGAGAATATAAATAAACCAACCATCCACACACTGTAATAGATCGAAGCAACTCAACTGTGTGCATAAGGTGTCTTACAAAACCCATGGATAAAGCCTGGCTTCCCAGGTGCCCAAGGATAAATATTTAGATCTTACTTGTGTCGAGTCGGTAATTAGAGCCACAGCTATTAACAAAGCCTTCAGATCTCATCGATGTAATATCACCGCGCAGCACACGAACTTCAAGATAATTAATCATGGTGGTTTCGGTCTTGAAGATTCTCTCGCAGAACTACAAAATTGAATAATTATGTTTATTTTCCGTGAATAAGAAAACGTGACGTTCACACATGGTCATCAGATTAGCTCGCATCAGATCAAGCAGAACATTTGACCCAATTTTTTTTTAAAACAGGAAAAACAGCATTTATAACGACAGTCTAGATTCAGGTTCAGATAACTACTACTAAATGTCTTGACGAAAAAAGGTACAATATAGCTAGCGGCTGCTAAAATCTGATGATTCCCTGTGTTTTAATATCCCCTGTGCTGTCCCACTTATGTTAATAAACTTAAATCTCATCCTGCTCACCTCTAAAGCTGCGATAATAATTCTGATGATTACCCCCGTTTTAATGTCCACTATTCGGTCCCACCTATGGTAAGAAACCTATGTCCCATTTCAGATAAATTTGATGATTGCGCAAATATGATGATTTTATGTGTTTTCATATTTCCTGTGCTACGTCCAATACCAACCACGGTGTACCACCCAAGTCTAATCCTGCCATAACCTTTCGGTTGAAAGTCGTCACAGTAAACCACTAGACTAACCGGTCGGATATTTTAATATCCCCTATAATGTCCCAACCATGGTGCAAATCTGATGATTCTGTGTTTTAATATCCCCTGTGCTGTCTCCCAACAACGGTGTTAAACCTAATTCCCATCCTGCTCACCTCTAAAGCTGCGATAATATGTCTGATGATTATCCGAGTTATAATGTCCACTATTCAGTCCCACCTATGGTAAGAAACCAGTTCAGATAAATCTGATGATTGCGCAAATATGATGATTCCCTGTTTGCCTGTGTAATTTTTAAACCTAATTCCCATTCTGCTCACCTATGAGGTTCTCCCACCCACATTGATCCGCTTCAGGCAATGTCCGATTTAAAGTGCCTTTCCCAAGGACACAACCGACTAGCTGGCGACCAGTTTCGAAACTTAACATTTTCGTCGCAGTAAACCACTAGACTTACCGGTCGGATATTTTAATATCCCCTGTGCTGTCTCCCAACCACGGTATTAAACCCAAGCCAATCCTGCTCATATTGTCCCACCCACTGTGTTAAACCTACGTCCCTTTAACTTACCTCTAAAGCTTCTTGTTGATGTTCCCCAACCACCACAACCACTTCTTCCAGGTGAAACTTGGGCTTGAAACTTCGAAATACATCCTGGAACCAACAGAGCAAATCTTCATGGTTGCCGAACTCCGGCACCAAAAACGCGATCCTTGAATATGTCTCCTGCTCTGCTTGCTCCAGTGAATTCTTCACCAACTGAAGAATCTGTTCTTTGTCGGGTTGTGCTCCGATCTTACAAGCATAAACGTTGCAGTACATCAATTCATTGCTCAGGACTCTGGATTCTAGTATACCACTGGCAGTAGCAGCCTGTAGATAAGTTGGTATAATTTATTTGGGAGGAGGAGGATAGGATATTCATCTTTATCCCCGTGAATGGGAAAACCAAGTGGGTTAACACACAGGCAATCGTCAGATCACCTTGCGCCCATCGCCGGGTTACCGGAGCTATTGCAGTGTGTTGTATATGATAGACACGTTCCTTCAATTTGGTAGAACCCATTAATCCGCTGGGTTCAGGCAATGTCCGTAAAGTGCCTTGCCCAAGGACACAACCAACTAGCAAGCGACCAGTTTCGCACCTGCAACCTTTCGATTGAAAGGCGACGCACTTAACCGTTAGACCAACGGGCTAGACGAATTTTTAAATATTTAATTAAAACGAATTTTTAAAAATTTAATTAAAACTATTAATCCCCCTTTGTAATCATGCCACCTGTCCATATGTACAATATTTTTAAGTCCCGATCATATATATTTGCACACAAATAAACCTTGATCTTTGAATACCTGGAGGTTGAAATTTGAAGGAATTCCAAGACTTGCTAGATCAGATGTGACCTGGGCCACGTCATCTCGAACCCAAGTCACAAGTACTCCAACCTAAAATAACAAAAATAATAAACCTTGTTTTCAAAACACAAATTAAAGTTAGACAAATTGCTAAATAAATATTGTTAACATAATTAGACAGATTGCTGATTGTGAACTTTGTTTAAAAACATGTTGAACAATCTATGCAAAGATATTAGGATTCAATCGTTTTTCTTGTAACAAAGAATATCAAACTAACAGGACATGATAACATATTAAAGGTAAAATTGCTGCATGTTGTACTGCTCCTGTTAATAATTGATTAATTATATTAAAATCTTACCAAACACAAATTGTGTTTGTTTAAGTAAGCAATTGCAATCAATTTACAGATTAACTGTGGGCATAAGGTACATTACTGTGCACCTGAGCAAGCCAGTTTACACTGTTCCAACCAAGTGGTATCTAATGACTCATCCAAATTCAAAGTCATGCCTGATTATCCACACACTGTAATAGCTTCTGCAACTCGACTCTGGGCATGAGGTGTCTTTTGATACCCGCGGATAAAATCTGGCTTCCCACCCGCAAAGATAAAGATGAACCAACCATTTACACACTATAATAGCTTTAGCAACCCAACTGTGAGTATAATGTGTCTTTTGATACCCGTGGATAAAGCCTGGCTTCCCGCCAACACGAATATAAATGAACCAACAATCCACACAATATAATAGCTTCAGTAACTCAACTGTGTCAATAAGCTTTATCGCTGTTTACTTAAGCAAGCTACTTTTACAATGGTTAACATGAGAGGTATTAAATTACATTGACAATAAGTCATGTTTCATTATCTTTCCACAATGTCAATTCTTGTAAAAGCACGTCTGAGCAAGCCACTTTACATTGAGTTTTAGTATCCAATATCCAAATAAACATGACAAACAACGTTTATTAATTAAATTTACCCTTTGTTCTGCAGCTTTTCCAACTTCCACCCAGACTTTTAACTCGTCTGGTAAAACGCCAGTTCCACTGTGAATGATATTTGTTTATAGGTTTGTTGCCTTGAATCTGTTTCTACTTTGTTTCTACCAATTATGTTTCTACTTTGTTCCTTGAAACAAAGCCCAAGTATTTACACTGGACTAACTTTTGTGTGCACAACAGTAAAAAGTTTGGGTAATCACTGTCATGTTTTAACTTATGTAGATTTGACGTTTTATGCCCATTTAACTTAAAATAATTGTGCCATTTTTCTAATGAAATAAAGAAACAAAAACATATTGAAATAAATGAACTCTTCACATTGAATTGACTTTCGTATACAATAGTATGTGAGCTTCTGACACAATGTGCTTTCCAACACATTTACACATTATCAAATTATCTTGCCCAAGTACAACACATTTACATGGATACAATCAAACCGTACACCCACACAATAAAAGGTTGTGGAATTGTCACTAACTAGTCGGTTGTGTACTTGGGCAAGAAAATTTGTGGATAAATATGGACACAGTGAATAATTACCGGTAGGTTTAATTACAACAGTAGGAATATCTGACCCATATACAACACTCTACAGTAACTTGATGGTGGGCGTAATGTTTTTCCTGTGTGATAATACAACTTCCACTTTTCAATTCACATAAATATCCTAATTATAAACAACACACTGTAATAGCTTATTACGATTTCCCAATTAATAACCCTCCTTGTATTTTTACATTAAGGGATAAACATAGATATAGTATCCTACTCAAAGACTGGTTTTAATCCAAGATGCTTTTAGTTAGCCAGCAGTAAAAACATATGGATTTATACGATGTAATATAATAAGAGTTAAAACAGCAAGGCACTTGATGGTGAGATTGTGTGAACATAAATATTCTATTCTCCTAAACAAAACACTGTAATAGCTCCTTTAGCCTGACTGTGCTTGCAGGGGGTAATCTGATAACGCTGTAACGTTTTTATAGATATATTATCCTAATCATTGTCTGGTTTTGAACTAAGATCCCTTTAGTTAACCAGCAGTAAAAACACTTGGACTTACACAACGTAATACGAACATGAACAGCAGGACACCATATAGGATAGGATAGGATATTCATGTTTATCCCCATGAATGGGAAGGGGGGAGTTTAACACACAGGCAAACGTCAGATCACCTCGCGCCCACCGTGGGGTTACCGGAGCTATTGCAGTGTGTTGTGGATGATAGACACGTTCCTTCAATTTAGTAGAACCCGTTAATCTTCTGGCTTCAGGCAATGTCAGTAAAGTGACTTGCCCAAGGACACAATTGACTAGCTAGCGACCACTTTTGCACCTGCAACCTTTCGATTAAAAGGCGACGCACTAAACCTTTAGACTAACCGGTCAGACTAGTATATATACACAAAGCCTCACCCATATTTGGCGAAAACTTTATCTTCCAAGAGTTGAGCAGCAGAAGGTCTTCTCTTTACATCATAATCCACCATTCTGTTTAGTTTACGAATATATATATATTCAATACAAAAAAACGAATATATATATTTATTATAAACTAAGAGGCCACCTAACCTAAGCTTAATTACAATCTTTTGAAATCAAAATGGTTTAAATCAATTCATTGTGTCAATAACCATAAAACTTAGGTATATTTGGTTAGTTTTAATGTATCTCTCTTAGTGGGAAGCAAACTTTACCACACTATGGTATCGTTAAAGGGAGAACAGCCATCAATGGGTTTTGTAATCCTTAAAGGTATCATCAATGGGTTTTGTAATACATCTCATGCCCACGGTCAATTTGCTGGAGGTATTACAGTGTGTGGATAATCAGACAGGACTTTTAATTTGGACGACTCATTAGATACCACTGGGTTGTGGCAATGTAAAGTGGCTTGCTCAGATGCACAGTAATAGACCTCATGCCCACAGTCGAGTTACTGGAGCTATTACAGTGTGTGGATAATCAGACATGACTTTCAATTTAGACAACTCATTAGATATCATTGGGTTGGAGCAATGTAAAATATCATTCTCACAATCAGGTTACTGAAGCATTTTTGGTTAGTTGTATATGATTGAGACACTTCTACAGTTACTGTTTAACTGTTTAATTTAATTCGCTGGCAAAATTATTTACATGCAATAAGAACGGAAAAATGTTTAAAAAATGTTGCTTACTTTTTAAAGATTTCATTGTATCTTTGTTCATTAAGACTTGGTAGTTCTTCCTTATTGCCAAGTTTTAGAACATGAGGCATCAATTTTGCAGCACCAGGTCCGCATATAAGTTCCAAAGTAAACAGCTCATAAAATACACAGCCCAATGACCTATGAAAATAAGAATTATTTATTTAAAATGAAAATTAAAATAGGAAAGGCCTATTCATGTTTATCCCATTTATGGAAATACATATTATTACATGGGTAATCGTCAGATAACCTCGCACTTACTATCACATACCATGATTGTGCATGATTGAATCGTTCCTTTAATTTGGTAAAACCCATCATAACACTGGGTTCAGGCAACAGGCAATTACTGCTAAGTGTCTTGTTCAAAAACACAACTTACTAGCTAGCGACTAGTTTCGAATTTACAACCCTTTGGCTGAAAGGCGACGCACTAATCCACCAGGCTTAACTGTCAGTCAGAGTAGTAGACTGTCATTTTTCATGATTTCAGCACAAAAAGTTTAAAGAATACCAAACAACTGACCATATATCTGATTTCGAGTTGTAATTTTCTGTAAACATCTCTGGACTCATGTACGCCCATGTCCCAGCTGGGGCACTGTGGCAAGTTGAAAGCAATAGCTGCTTGGAAACTCCAAAATCTGCCAGTTTTACATTGTCACCAACCAACAGAATATTGGCTGGCTTAAGGTCTCTATGTAGTACTTTTCTGGAAACGAAAAGTTTTTAGGTTTATTGGTCAGCGTGTGTGTTTGGTTCATCCATTTATATTTATTTGGATGTGAAGAAAGACTTTTTGCATAGATATCGTCAGAGATATTCTTGACCTCAGTTGAGTTGCTTTTATTATAGTGTGTGGACGGTTAGTTCATTTTTATCCTCGTGGGTGGGAAGCCCTGCTTTATCTACGGGTATTATAAGACAACCCTTGCACACAGTAGAGTTGCTGAAGCTTTTAAAGTGTGTGGATAGTTGGTTCATTTATATCCTTGTTGGTGGGAATCCATAATTTATCCAGGGGTATCGTAACACAACTCATGCCCACAGTTAAGTTGCTGGAGCTATTACATTGTGTGGATGGTTGGTTCATTTATATCCTTGTGGATGGGAAGCCAGGCCTTATCCATGGGTATCGTAAGACACCTCATGCCGACAGTCAAATTAATAGAGCTTTGCAATATGTGGACGGAAATACCCACAGATAAAAACTTTATGATGGTAAAATAGCAATAACAAACTCATTCCCACCTCGAATGCATATACTGCAAAGCATCCAACATCTGATACGTCCATCTGATGATTTTATTTGGTGTTATTCGCCCATTTTCACTTTTAACCTTTTGTATTTTAGTTCCCAAGTCTCCATTCTGTTAAAATAATAATTTTAGTTACCCACGCGAGTTAACCAGAATAACATCGGTAGATGGTAAAAATAAATGCACTGTAATTTATATAGAGCATCTGATTATTTTTTAGGCAGTGTGTGGTTTAGTGGTTAGGAACATAGGTCATGACAAGAGAGGTGCTGGGTTCAATCTTCGCCCTTGCCACTTTTTATGAAATTATATACTTGGGTGATGCATTAAATGGATGTTGCTATGACCCAATTTAACTAGATCAATGTAACATCACCAAATTCTTTTATATCCAACTGATTAGTCTAATGGTTTAGTGTGTTGCCTTTTAACCAAAAGGTTGCAGGTTTAAAACTGATCACTAGCTTGTCGATTGTATCCTTAAGCAAGGAAGTTAATGAACATTGCCTTAACCCAGCGGATTAATGGGTTCTACTAAATTAAAGGAACATGTAAATCATAAACAACATACTGAAATAGCTCCGGCAACCCGATTGTGGGCGCGAGGTAATCTGACGATTGCCCGTGTGTTAACCCCAATTGGTTTTCCCACTTACATGGATAAACATGAATATTCCATCCTATCTTATAACAAATTAATGTTGTCCTACACTTGCGAATAAATAAAATAAGCATCCTACCCAATCCAATAATTTGTTGAAAACCAATACAACGTACCTCACAATATTCAAGCACAATCCAAAATAATCCTTCAATGAAGAAACTCTCAATGAGTCTGACTATGTTTGCATGGTTCAAGCTTGATAGCAGAACTGCTTCATTTTTCACAAAATGATTTGGCGCAAGCTGAACTTTTTTCAAAGCAACCCTGATAAAAAAGTTTTTTATTTCTTTGTGTTTTAATGATTTTTTGACTCCTGGTAAAGATTGATTTTTATTTGGGGAAAACTAAAAGGAGGAAAACAGCTCTCTAAAATAAAGATAAGGGCATTAGAGTTATTTTTAAAGTTGGGAATGGTATTAGGGTTACTCCTGGGGTTTAGATTAGTGTTTATGGCAGGGTTACAATAAGTTTCCATAGTTTTAATGAGCAGTTTTACTTCTTCTCTCCTTTTAGTGTTGCTCTTTTTACTTCTTAGTGTTTACAGAATTTCAGAAGACTAATGGTTAATACAACCTTTAGACCAATTTTAGAATAAATCAGTATACTATCAAACCAAGGATACTCCTATATCTAAGAGTATGAAGCATTTGTATATTTTATAACATCCGCTAGGTTTAAGTAACATTTAACTAAAAAGCACAATTACTTATCTAACTTTCTATCACTTTGTAGGTACACCAGAAGAGTTAACCAGCCAGTTAAATATTCGTTGTAAAGATTACTTAAAATACTCACTTTTTATTCGTATCTTTTTCTACTGCAAGATACGCAAGTCCAAATGAACCACTTCCCAACTTTTTCTTAATCTCGTAGCGGTTATTAATTAATATCCCACAAACATCCTCATCATTTTCAAAATCAGGGGGTAATGGTTTTAATTCCAAGCTGGCACCAGCCATGTCTACTTTGAAATATGTTAAACTAAATTTTAGTTTTAAACATTTTAAGTGATAACACTAAAGGAAAAGAGAGAGAAAAGAAAATAAACTGTTAACCTCAACTAGAAAAGTGGTTACCAAAAAGGGGTCCAGAGACCTTTTAGGGTTCGTGAAACACTTTCTAGAGGCCCGCGTAAAAAGTGTAAGCTTATTTTTCACAATACGATACAGTAATTTTGTGGTTGCGATTTAATTTTTTAGTCCTTACTATACCGCCAAACATTAAAAAAATTGCATAAAATCCGTTAAGAATTTTTTTTTTAAAGTTTGGGAACCAATGAACTAGAAAATGTTAAATCTAACTCTGCCCCAAACAGTAATCTCAGCCCCAGAAATAACCCAACTCTAACCTTCTTAACTTAACAGTCGACCTAACGTCCTAATTTTAACTTTAGGTTCTTTATTTCTCCATTTCGCACACCTCTATTTAGTTTTAAAAACATAACCCATTTATATGTCTGCACTAGAATATAATGAAACGCTATGACCATATAACTTTCGTGTTTTATTTATCAATTATTTTTTGAATTTTATGGTGCTGTATCAGGGTAGTATATTCATGTATAGGCTACCAGTGAATGGGAAAACCAAGGGGGTTAACACACGGGCAATCGTCAGATTACCTCGCGCCCACCGTCGGGTTTTGGAGCTATTGCAGTGTGTTGTATATGATTTACGTTGTATATGATTTTAGTGTGCATACTGCTGCACTAGACCTTGCCTTTTTGTCTTTTTTGATAACGACTGTCATGACATGAATAAAACGAAACAAAAAACAAGTAGGGGATTCCCCAAATTTTAGTTCCCCTTTTTGTTGTTCCTCATTCCACAAGTAATTTTAAACAGCCCGTCTCTAAATGGAATTCTGTATTTGAATCAATAAGACATTCAACCACGCGACCGATCTAGTTTAGTTAAATTTACGTATTATATTAGTTTAGTTTGTTTAAAATTACGTAATATATTCAGACGTTTTTAAAATTATGTAAAATATTTTAGGTAAGCCATAGAGAATTTATTTAAGTTTTCCTTTTTGCGCAGTGAAAACAAAATAATGCCAACAAAACCAAATCTTATTTCTATATATCCCAAGATAAACAAGGGGATTTGACTAACGGGGAACCCCCTACTTTGTTTACCTTTGTTTTTCAACTAATGATATTCATTTATTTTATTGTTTGACCTTATATAAGGTTTACCACAAAAAGTATTTACAAAAAGCAGAAGAACGATAATAATAACACTTAATACTGATATAGTTTATATATACAGCGACATAAAATTCAAGAAGGAACCAATAAATAAAACAAAAAGGTTAAATGGTCATGATATGTGATAATATTGCAGTACAAACGTATGAATGGCCATGTCTTTTATAAAACTAAAAGAGGGGAAGAGAAAAGTTGTTTACTGAAATAGAGATTAGTAGGACATTGGGGTCATTGTTATTAGTTGGACTTGAATGACACTAATTCTGAGAAAAACTAAACTGCACATTAAAATTACAGAAACCAATTTAAACCTTGCACTAAACACTAATCTCAACCCCAGAACTAACCCTAACTCCAACCAATAACTTTAAAACTAACCCTGATACCCTAATCTTTATTTTAGTGTGCAGTTTCCCTCCTTCCCCTACTTTTAGTTTTCTCGTCAAATTACTACAGGAGCGCTTGAAACCCAAACTCTAATGGATTTAGGATTAGTTCTGCCGCTGAATTAGAATAAGTTCTATGGTTTTGAAGTTAATATACTTGGGGAAAACTGAAAGGAGAAAAGCGGTAAATTGCACACTCAAAATGAAGATTATGACATTAGACTTAGTTTAAAACGGAGGGGTGCAACATACGGGCCCGGCGGGCCACAGCACGGCCCGCGGTACGTATTTATGTGGCCCGCTACAGGTTTCATACTTCGCAGCCTAATAGTATAAAAACTTTTTTTTTAAATTGTAACGGCATCATTGGCATTTTAAAGACAGTATAAGACTACTTCATACTCCGATTAAATTATGTTTACAGTACTGTGACGACATCCCATTGTTACAGAATAATGTGCGTTGTATGAAAATTGCGTTGTTCCGGCAGTGGTACAGTATTACGTGATCTTACTTTCTTGGTGCATGTTACACAGTATTATACAAAAAAAGCTTAACCAAGTTCGAATGTTACAAAACTGAGCTTAGTTACATAACTGAGCTTAAAGATAGCTGAAGCAATTGCCAAATACGGAAAGCCGTCATAAAAAATATTTTCGATGGTCTGGCCCCCGGTATCACTATACTTGTACGTTGTGGCCCATTGCGCTAAACAGTTGCACGCCCCTGGTTTAAAACATGGGGTTCGAATTAAGGTTCTGGGGTCTAAATTAGTGTTTAGGCCAGGATTAAAATTAGTTTTCATAGTTTTAGTGAGCAGTATCCCTCCTTCCCTCTTTCCCTCCTTTTAGTGTTGCTTATTTTCTTCCCTTTATTATTTCCTTTAGTCTTGTTCATTGAAATTTTTGAAACTATATTTTAGTTCAACTTCGTTTAAAGTAGAAATGGCTGATGCCAATTTGGAATTGCAACAGCTATCCCCTGATTTTGAAAATCATGAGGATATTTGTGGGAAAATAATAAATAACCGCTACGAGATTAAGAAGAAGTTGGGAAGTGGCTCATTTGGAATTGCATATTTTGCTTTAGAAAAAGATACGAATAAAAAGTAAGTATTTTAAGTAATCTTTACAAATATATTGACTGGCTGGTTAACTCTACTGGTACCACAAAGTAATAGAAAGTTGAATTCACTGTGCTTATTAGTCAAATGTTACTTAAACGTAGTCGATGTTATAAAATATACCAATACTTTTATGAAAATCAACACTTTGCATTACATTCGCTACCTACACGGTATATTTTATAACAACGTCTTTTGCTTCATACCCTCAGATATAAGAATATCCTAATGCTTGGTAGGATAGTATACCAAAATTCTAATTTATCTCTAAATGGTTTATATGGCATATCGTAAATTCTTCTGAAATTCTGTAAATACTAAGAAATAAAAATCAACTTTTTTATCAGGGTTGCTTTGAAAAAAGTACAAACTTGCACCCAAAGGGTTCTTGTAAAACTGAAGCAGTTCTGCTATCAAGCTTGAACCATGCAAACATAGTCAGACTCTTTGAGAGCTTCTTTATTAAAGATTTATTTTGGATTGTGCTTGAATATTGTGAGGTGTGTTGTATTGGTTATCAAAACATTATTGGATTGGGTAGAATGCTTATTTTATTTGCAGGTGTAGAATAACATTAATTTCGTATTGGATCATGGCAACATTCATTTAATGTATCACCCAAGAATATAATTGCATAAAAAGTGGCAATGGTGTAGATTAAACCCATTACCTTTCTTGTCATGACCTATGTATCTAACCACTAAACCACACACTGCCTGAAATATAACCAGATGCTTTATATAAATTACAGTGCATATATTTTTACTATCTACTAATTTTAATTCTGGTTTACTCAACTGAAATTATTATTTGAACAGAATGGAGACTTAGGAACCAAAATACGAAAGGTTAAAAGTGAAAATGGGCAAATAAATCGAAATACAATCATCAGATGGACGTATCAGATGTTGGATGCTTTGCAGTATATGCATTCGAGGTGGGAATGGGTTTGTTATTGCTATTTTACCATCATTAAGTTCTTACCTGTGGATAATTCCATCCACACACTATAACGGCTCCAGTACAATCTTACGATACTAATGGATAAAGTCTTGCTTCCCACCCACAGGATATAATTGAACCGACCATCCACACACTGTAATAGCTCCAGCAACTCGACTGTGACCAGAAGGTGACTTAGGATATCTCTGCAAAAAGTCTGTTCACACACCTAAGAAGATATAAATGGATGAACAAAACACACAAACAAACCTTGTTTTTTCTTCTCCAGAAAAGTACTGCATAGAGACCTCAATCCAGCCAATATTCTGCTGGTTGGCGACAATGTAAAACTGGCAGATTTTGGGCTTTCCAAACAGCTATTGCAATCAACTTGCCACAGTGCCCCAACTGGGACATGGGCATACAGGAGTCCAGAGATGTTTGATGAAACTTACAACTCGAAATCAGATATATGGTCAGTTGTTTGGTATTTTTTAAACTTTTTTGTGCTCATTAAAAGTTAGTCTACTATTCTGACCGACCGTTTAGCCTAGTGGATTAGTGCATCACCTTTCAGCCAAAGGGTCATAACTTCTAAAAAACTAGTTGCTAGCTAGTCAGTTGTGTTCTTGAACAAGACACTTAGCAGTAATTGCCTGTTGCCTGAACCTAGTGTTATGATGGGTTTTACCAAATTAAAGGAACGACTCAATCATGTACAAATATGTTACCTGATAGTGAGTACGAGGTAATCTGACGATTACCCATGTAATAATAAGTTTTTCCATTTATGGGATAAACATAAATAGTCTTATCCTATTTTTATTTTAAATAAATAATTCTTATTTACATAGGTCATTGGGTTGTGTGTTTTATGAGCTGTTTACTCTGGAACTTATATGCGGCTCTGGTGCCACAAAGCTAATGCCTTATATCCGAAAACTTAGCAATAAAGAAGAACTACCAAATCTTAATGAACAAGGATACAATGAACTTTTTAAAAGGTAAGCAACATTTTTTAAACATCTTTCTGTTATTTTTTCCATGAAAATAAGTTCGCAAGCAAATTGAATTAAACAGTTAAACAAAAACTGTAGAAGTGTCATCATTTTACCCATCAAAAATAGCTTTAGTAATCTTATGGTAAGCAAGCCACTTTACATTGTTCCAACCCAGTGATATCTAATGAGTCGTCCAATTTGAAAGTCATGTCTTATTATCCACACAATGTAATAGCTCCAGAAACTCAACTTAAGGCATGAGGTGTATTACTGTGCAACTGAGAAAGCCACTTTACATTGCCCCGACCCAATGATATCTAATGAGTCGTCCAAATTGAAAGTCATGTGTGATTATGCACACACTGTAATAGCTCCAGCAACTCAACTGTGGACATGAGGTGTATTACTGTGCTCACGACTGTGGGCACTTGAGGTGTATTACTGGTGCACCCTGAGCAAGCCACTTTACATTGCTCCAACCCAGTAGTATCTAATGAGTCGTCCAAATTAAATTGTTTGATTTTCCACACATGTCTGATTATTCACACACTGTAATAGCTCAAACAATTCGACTGTGGGCATAAGGTGTATTAAGATACCCATTGATGATTACTGGCTTTTCTCCCTTTAAGGATATCATAGTGTGGTAAAGTTTGCTTCCCACTAAGAGAGATACATTTAAACCAACCAAATTTAACTAAGTTTTATGGTTATCGACACAATGAATTGATTTAAACCATTTTGATTTCAAAAGATTGTAATTATGCTTAGGTTTGGTGGCCTCATAGGTTATATTGAATATATATATTTGTTTGATGAATTTAACAACCATAAATTTTGTTGTCTTTTTCTGTTTATTTATTATAATTTGTTTCACTATTTTAATAGAAAAACATGAATAAACTAAGACTAAAATAAACAGAATGGTGGATTATGATGTAAAGAGAAGACCTTCTGCTGCTCAACTCTTGGAAGATAAAGTCTTCGCCAAATATGTGTGAGACTTTGTATATATATATAGAGTCCTACTGTTTTAACTCATGTTCGTATTACGTTGTATAAGTCTAAATGTTTTTAAGGCCGGTTAGCTAAAGGGATCTTGTTTTTAAAGGGGCCCATCTTGTTTAAAAAAATTAAGGGCAATCAAGTAATGTACAGCAAAGAATGCGATAAATGTTGCCCAAGGACACAACTGATTAGCTAATGACAAGTTTCAATTCCACAACCTTTTATTGTGTGGGAGTACGGTTCTATTGTATCCATCTAATTGTGATTTGTGTTGGAAACACATTGTGTCCAAAGCTTACATGCTATTGTATACAAAATTTATTCCAGTGTGGAGAGTTAATTTACTTTAGTTTGCTTTTGTTTCTTTATTTCATTAAATAAAAATGAAACAATTATTTTAAGTTAAATAGGCATAAGAAGGCAAATCTACGTAAGTTAAAACATGGCAGTGAATGCCCAAACTTTTTACTGTTGTGCATACAAAAGTCAGTCCAGTGTAAATACTTGGGCTTTGTTTCAAGAAACAAAGTAGAAACATAATTGGTAGAAACAAAGTAGAAACAGATTCAAGGCAACAAACATATCAACAAATATCATTCACAGTGGAACTGGTGTTTTACCAGATGAGTTAAAAGTCTGGGTGGAAGTTGGGAAAGGATAGGATATTCAGGATAGGATAGGATATTCATGTTTATCCCCGTGAATGGGAAAACCCCAGGGGTTATCACACGGGCAATCGTCAGATCACCTCGCGCCCATCGTCGGGTTACCGGAGCTATTGCAGTGTGTTGTATGTGATAGACATGTTCCTTCAATTTGGTAGAACCCATTAATCCGCTGGGTTCAGGCAATGTCCGTAAAGTGCCTTGCCCAAGAACACAACCGACTAGCTAGCGACCAGTTTCGCACCTGCAACCTTTCGATTGAAAGCTGCAGAACAAAGGGTAAATTTAATTATCAAACGTTGTTTGTCATGTTTATTTGAATATTGGGTACCTACGCATTGCAGTGTAAATGCTTGCCCAGGTGCAGAATATTACACCTTATGTCCACAGTTAATCTGTAAACACCCAATGTAAAGTGGCTTGCTAAGGTGAACAGTCATACACAGTATAGTCTTCGATAAGTTGTTGAAACTATTACAGTGTGTAGATAATAATTAGTCATGAATTTCAATTTGGAGGACATATTAGATACCACTGGGTTAAAGCAATATAAAGTGGCTTGCTTAGGTGCACAATAATACACCTCATGTCCACAGTTAATCTGTAAATTGACTGCAATTGCTTACTTAAACAAACACAACTTGTGTTTGGTTTGATTTTAATATATTTAATCAATTATTAACAGGAGCAGTACAACATGCAGCAATTCTACCTTTAATATTTTATTATGTCCTGTTAGTTTGATGTTCTTTGTTACAAGAAAAACGATTGAATCTTAATATCTTTGCACAGATTGGTCAACATGTTTAACAAATTTTACAATCAGCCATCTGTCTAATTGTGTTTTAAAAACAATATTTATTTAGCAATTTGTCTAACTTTAATTTGTATTTTAAAAACATCGTTTAAAATTATGTTATTTTAGGTTGGAGTACTTGTGACTTGGGTTCGGGATGATGTGGCCCAGGTCACATCTGATCTAGCAAGTCTTGGAATTCCTTCAAATTTCAACCTCCAGGTATTCAATGAATTTTTGTTTGTTTACAAATATATGTGATTGTGATTGACTTTGCATATGTTTCACAGAAAGAAAAGTGTTTAAACTATCTACTAACCTTTTTATTAACTATTAATTAACCTTCTTATCAATTTATTAATTAAATAAAGTAAAACATCCCATTTCACATCTGCAGGCAGTTACAACAAGTGGTATACTGGAATCCAGAGTCCTAAGCAATGAATTGATGTACTGCAACGTTTATGCTTGTAAGATCGGAGCACAACCCGACAAAGAATTGATTCTTCAGTTGGTGAAGAATATAGTAGAGCAAGCAGAGCAGGAGACATATTCAAGGATCGCGTTTTTGGTGCCGGAGTTCGGCAACTACGAAGATTTTCTCTGTTGGTTCCAGGATGCATTTCGAAGTTTCAAGCCCAAGTTTCACCTGGAGGAAGTGGTTGTGGTGGTTAAGGAACATCAACAAGAAGCTTTAGAGGTAAGCAGGATTGAACTTGGGTTTAATACCGTGGTTGTGAGATACAGGGAATATTAAAACACAGTTAATTTTGTAGTTTTTTCTTCAAGACATTGCCTGAACCCTGCGGATTAATAGGTTCTACCAAGTTAAAGGAACGTGTGTAGCTTATACAACACACTAAAATAGCTCCGTTGACTCGACGGTGGGTGCGGGGTGATCTGACGATTGCCCTTGTGTTAACCCCCTTGGTTTTCCCATTTATGAGGATAAACATTAATATTCTACCCTATCCCAAAACACAGGGAATCATCAGATTCTATGACCCGCTAGCTATTTTGTAGCTTTTTTCGTCATGACACTTAGTAGCAGTTGTCTGAACTCCAGACTGTCGTTGTGCCGTTTTTTCCTGTTTTTTTATTAAATTGAGTCAAAGGTTCTGCTTTTCATCATGTGAACGAAAACACGATCTGATCTGACGACCATGTCTTAACCCACGTTTTCTCTTTCACGGGAAATAAACATAATTATCCAATTTTGTAGTTCTGCAAGCAAATCTTCAAGACCGAAACCACCATGATTAATTATCTTGAAGTTCGTGTGCTGCGTGGTGACATTACATCGATGAGATCTGAAGGCTTTGTTAATAGCTGTGGTTCTAATTACCGACTCGACACAAGTCAGTAATATTTATTCTTGGACACCTCGTGTGCCTAGTTAATGGGACCAGTGTATGGTACTGTTGATGGTAGGTTAAATTACATAATTGTTGCTATGAAGCCAGAATTTATCTACAAGAAATGAACAAATCTAAAGTCACATCCAAAGTCGAGTTGCTGGAGCTATTAGAGTGTGTGGATGATTGGTTTATTCATATCCATATGCCCATAGTGAACTGCTGGATCCATTACAGTGTGTGGATGGTTGGTTGATTTATCCTTTTGGATAGTAAGTTAGGATTTATCTAGTTAAACCATTGGTGTTATAAAACACAGTTAGTGGATATAAGCCATAAACTTAGATTAAACTGTATTGCCACCCTTTTTATCTTCACAGACCCCTTAACATGTTCCATACGAGAGGATGGTGGGGAAATACTTGAGACTGAGATTGCAACTGAGGGTTCAGTGATAAGCAATACCTTGCGTGTTACCAGTGGTGGGAATATGTCAGCCGTCAAAACCGTGTTTCATGTCAGCTTGCAACAAGTTGGGGATATAGAGAATAAGATATTTGAAATATTGCAGGAGTGTGTAAGCCGCAAGATACGATCTTTGGCTATTCCTGCCATTGGAACCGGTAGGTTTACTCTTTGGATTATTATATTCATGTTTATTCCCGTGAATGGGAAATCACAGAGGAAATCGTAAGATTTCCTTGAAACCACCGTCGGGTTATTGCGGCTATTGCAGTTCCTTGTGTATGATTGTGACATTCTTTTGGTTTTGTTAGAACCCACTAATCCACCGCAATAATGTATGCTACGTGTCTTGTCCAATGACACAACTGATCAGCCAATTTGATCACACGGACCATTAGGGTAAAATAAGGTTCAATTGCGTGAATGATGGTTAAGGGCAGATGGGTGCCGGTTCAATCTTTACCCCGATCATTTTTGGTTATTTCTTTGGACATCGCAATTAGCACATAGATCCAGTGGATTTAAATGGATTTTTTAAATAAAATCCATCCGGGTACATTGTAATCTAGTCTCATTATATTACCATTGCTGACACCACACAGAAGCTTCCTATCTTAGGTTATTTGCCTTATATTTAGGATGAATAGGATAGGAGAATATAAGTATATTTATCACCGTAAATGGTAAATAAAAAGGGCGTTAAAACACGGGCAATCGTAAGATCACCTTGTGCCCACCGTTGAGTTACCAGAGTTCTTGAAGTGTGTGATTTATACGTTGCTTTAAATTGGTAGAACCCAATATTCTGCTAGGTTCGGGCAATATCCGTTAAGTGCCTTGCCCAAGGACACATCAGGCTAGCTAGTGACTTGTTTCGAAACTGCAATCATTCAGCTGAAGGGCAAATGACCAACCCATGAAGCTGATCGGTCCGACATAGTACTATCAAATTCAAAGATCTATAATTGTTCTTATTTTTTGATTTTCCTAAATGACTTATGGTATACAAACGAATCGTCACGTTCATTTTTTAGGGAATCTTGGGTATAACCCAAAAGTCGTGGCCAAGAGCATTAGAAAAGCCTTGGAAAGATTCACCGAAGCCCAGGAACAACCCTGTTCACTGAAGAAAGTTGATGTTGTGGTTTTCCAACCCAAGATGCTTACAGATTTCCAAAACGAAATTATCAGAGTGTAAATTTCCTAAAACAGTGTTAAAGCATGGCGAAAATATCACTAAAGGGCATCCATAGGGTCACAGTCGATCATAATAGTTCAGGTCGTACGGTCGTGTAACCGAATGGTAACTCATATACTGATGCTATACAAAAAATGGTCCAAGTGACGAATCCATCATGAATTCCAAACTTGGCTTGGTAAAAAAAAGTAAATAGTTAAGAGAATCCCAGAAATTATCGGTATTATATTTTAATCTGAAGATTTGGCAATCAGTTTGTTTTATCATCTTATCTTTTATATAAAACTTACCACATTACCACAGTATTTAACTGCAATTAATATAGTCTGTAAATCCCTAATCCTAATGCAATAATTTGTTTTGGCTATGCAATAATGTGTATTGTTTATACATTTTTGCAATAATTTGTATAGTGTATGCAATAATGTGTATTGTTAATACATATTTGCAATAATTTGTATAGTTTATGCAATAATGTATATGGTTTAGTTTATAACTTTATGCAATAATGTGTATTGTCATACAATAATGTGTATTGTTTATAACTTTTTGCAATAATTTGTATTGTTATGCAATAATTTGTATTGTTCTTAAAATAATTTATATAGTTCATGTAATGATTTGTATATTTTTACTTTATGAAGTTCTTGTTTATGTGAAATTGTAATTTTGTAGTTAATTTTTCTATCCATTGTCGCTTTTGATTTAGTACTTAATTGTTAACAGGGAACTTCTTTTTAATAAAAAATGCACTTCATCTTAAAAAAAACGAAAAATTTAGTAACAAACATAAGTTTATTTTCCACGATAAAAACACGAAACCTGACCTAGTTGGAAAACTGCAAAACGACAGTTAGTAAAACACGTCTATAAACCAATCAATTATTTTTTATATATTATTTCAATAAATAGTCTTTATATAGCAGCCATGTCTACAGTCAAGTATAGTTTAATAACTTCTGCTAGGCGAATATTCCAGAGCAAAAAATACAATGCATGTGACGTCACCATAGGCCTTGTGTTCGTAGGTACCGTAAAACCTATATTTCACCGCCATGGCGCTCTATTTTTCAACTCTTTTTTAAATGTGACGTTCTGTTAGAGGTTGGCGCTCTATTTTTCACGCCCAGCGAACTGCTGCTTATCGTGACTTGATACTGCATTGTTACTACCAGTATGTTGGTTGGTATCTGCTAAATAGCTGCTTTAACTGCTAGATTGTAAAAACTTAATCAATTTTATAATTACCGGCATAGACCTGCTAATACAATTGTGGGAATCCCACACGTATTTATAATTGTATTACTGTACATTTTAACAATTAGGTCGCCATGCCATGTGTTCATAGTTTGTGCATGGAAAATTGCGATTAGTTTCCTGTTTTGGCAGGTCAGTCGATGAATTGTTTCCCCGTAAGTTCTGTTTAACGGCGTCCGACCTCGTGTACAAACATGTGTTTCCTGTTATGCGTGTTATATAAACTGAATGGATTTCATATTATTAGAAAGCATTTGGTGGAGCCTCGCTTGGCTAAGTCGCCCTCTTAAACCTTTACCTATACCCACTTAAGCTATGACCTGTGTCTAGCGCTCTTCCTGGCTGCAATCTGCGTAAATACCTAACAAAATACTTCACCTATGCTACCCCTTGTATTACCCTGCTCGAAACTCGACTAAAAGCAGAGCGCTGCTACACAATTCTGCCGCTAAAAGTGGTGTTCTATTAGAGGTGGCGTTCAAATACAGAGTGGCACTTTTTTTTTAACCCTTCCTTAAAACTGGCATTCTATTAGAGGTGGAATTCAAATAGAGGTTTTACGGTAAGTATCTCGAGACAGTCGTATACCGTTTTTTGCTGGCAAACAGTTTACTGGTACGTTGCAGTTTTCCGACCGGTTAGTCTAGTGGTTTAGTGTGGCGCCTTTCAATCGAAAGGTAGCCGATTCGAAACTGGTCGCTAGCTAATTGGTTGTTATCTTGGGCAACGCATTTAACGGATATTGCCTGAACCCTGCGGAATAATGGGTTCTACTAAATTGAAGTAACGTTTGAATTATACGCAACACAATGCAATAGCTCCGATAACCCGACGCTGAGCGCGAGGTGATCTGACGATTGCCTGTGTGATAACCCCTTTGGTTTTCCCAATCACGGGGATAAACCTGAATATCCTCTCCTATTTTGTTCTTGCAAATCAGCCCATTTGAGACTTATCCAAAGAGATTGTTTTTAGACTTAACAACCCTTAGTTCCTAACATTGCTACAGAAGTTCTGACCAACGGTTAAAATTCACGTAGGCTACGATATGTTATTTCGAAGCTTGTGAACTGAGCAATATAACTCAAAAGTTTTAAATGTAAAGGTTATGTTTTTATGCGTTATTTTGAAAGATCTATTCAAATGATTTCCAAAAATATAAAAACTACGAAAATCCCCCAAGAAACGACTGAATTGTGCATTTTTTTTCGGGGACACCTCTCGGTTACATACTTGTAACCGTCGTGGTCTAAGGGTTAAGTATATTGTGTATTTTCCATCTGTTTAAATAGTTAGCCTACACTACTGTTAGTCAATCGATAAATGACATATTGGAACTATATACTGTCTTAATTCCAATATTTGTTTTAACACACCGTTTCGTTAGTCATAAATTAAACAAGTTCAACCTTGGCCTATTTTGATAGTAAGTAATAACCCACAATCACAAGTAAACAGTTTAGGTTACACAAGGCACAAAGAGGCTATAGAATATTCTCAAAAGGACGAAGTTGAATGTTTTAGTAAAGTTGTTTTTACAAATGACATGAGCAGGTAAATCTCGTAGTTCACGTTTAACACGTAGCTCTCACTCGCAGTTTGGTTAACGATTTCGTTAAATATTTATCGATTGCAAATAGTTTAAGAAATCAGCGGATTTAAAATTAGATCTTGTTATTATTCAGTATTACTTAATTTGTAATTTGTTTTGCAAATGAAAAACTAGTTCAAAAAGTGTTTTTTTACTAAAATAATTACTTTTTAATTCAATCGTTACAGTTTAGCCGTTAACCTCCTTTATGTAGTACCAAAACTAACAGGACTGTAGAAAGAATGTTGGCCAAGCAAAAAGTTTCGAAAATTTTGGTTAGATTTGGATTTTTAAGTATATTAGTTTCGGTGGGTGTTTTTGTTTACTTTACCGAAACATCTGCTTCACTATGGTAAGTTGCTTAAACATGAATATTAAAGCTATTTAAATTTTAAAACCAAATCCAGACTACTGTTGTTTGACCAATAAGGTTAAGGTTGTTGGTAAAACTTATTTCAGGTAGTGTACACATTATAAAACGCAAAGAATTTATATTGTCTTTGATCTTAAGACCTGCAAAATGCAAATTAAATCAGAAGCTACAATGAGTGAAAGAACTGGTTTTCGAATAAAAACATTAAAGTTAATAAAAAATGCAACTTGCAGACGTTTCGGATGTTGACCATTTACCGATTTCGCTACAATTCTTAGATAATGTTAGAAATTCGATGGATTCTACCAAAATGAAGGAACGTCTCAATCATACACAAAACACTGCCATAACTCGGTTAACACGGCGGTGCGTTTTTCCATTCACGGGAATAAACATGAATATTTTATCCTATCGTATAGTCAAATTATAATGTTCTATCCACATAGGCTACATGATAATACAACCGATTCTAACTTATGATATACAATCGTTAACGTAACATGTCTTTAACGATTAACACCTTTCCTTTGCGACTCTGGCAACTTGAACTCACAAAGAGTCTATTTTAAAGCGTCACCGAAAAATAGAGAAGTAAAGTAATACAGTTTAGTTCTAAAAAAAGACATATATGAAAGTACTCCTAAAACATGCATATATGAAAATACTACTGAAACCACTTATATGAATATACTTGTGAAAACACATATATATATAAGTATACTTCTAAATCACACATGCATGAACTACATGTGCAGCTTAAACCAATATAAATCAAATTTCTAAAGGTATAAAAAATGCCATACAAATCTTCAACCGATGTCTGGTAAATCCTCATCAACACAATCCCATTTCAATCGGCAATCACTCTTTTTACCTTTTTGAAAATGAAGCGATAATTCAATCGAGCTAAAACTCATCAAATATGAAATAGATGTACAGTGGCCAATGTTAAATCAATTAAAGTTAGCTACGATGATTTGGGTGTGTGAATTTTAATTGTGATAAAAAGCCCATCCGATAACCACACCATAAATGCGTGAATCTGACAAGAATATATACTGTTTACTAAACATGGATAACTAGTTTGGTTCGTTATGTCAGGTGCTTTTATGTCTGCGCAATCAAAACATATACTTGGTTTAAACATTTCCCTATGGTGCTTGCATAAACGTATACCATACAAAATTTATTTGACAAATAGCGGTAAAACACGTGACACTTTCAAACTTTTAAACTAAATAATTTGAAGGTAGTGGTGTTTAAACTACTATCGCTTTCCATATTTTTTTGGTTTCCTCAATATCCCATACGCGTTTTTGTTGCCTGTTTTGTAAAAAAATAATTATTAACTAAACTTGAACCACTAAATCCTTTACTCCATCTGTGTTTGTTTTACCCAATCACACAGGCCTTTTACTACACCCGCAAAGGCTTTTCATCACGTACTGGTAGCTTATTTATTGCCCAGCCAATTAAGATGGTGAATTAATATGTCGCCTTTTAGCCGAAGGGTCGAAAGTGGTTGCTAGCTAGTCAGTTGTATTCCTAGTCAAGTCACATAGCGAAAAATGCTGAACCCTGTGAAATTAACATTATAAATTATACATAACACACTTAAATATCTGTGTGAGCTCGGAGTTATCTGACGATTGCCCGTGTGTTAACCTCTTTGGTTTTCCAATTCACGGGGATAAACATGCATTTTCTAGTGGGCCTATTTGGTATTTTTTTTTAAATAATGACATTTTTAGGAATTTTACCCCGCGAACCCGAGAAAGCGTAAATGTTAACCAGGAATACCAACTGGAAAACCAAAGTGATTTGGAGCATATACCACAGACCGAAATCACCCTGTCAACCACCACCAAATGTAAAATAGATTTTTTATTGTACCCTATATGTTTATATGAGCAAGAAGGGTCCCTAACAACATTTGATATATTTTATACACTTTTTATATAAACCACACGCTATCCACATTCGATGTATTTTATACAATTTTTTTATATTTGTTTCTGCATGCAGAAACGAATCGCTCCATGACTTTAAAAACCAAACTTGTTTACCATGTTGAGTCAAAAAGTATATACTCATGTTAGATTTGTGCCTGTCTAGACCGTGCTACATACCATTGCGGTGACACTTTACGAAATTTAATGTTGCCCCTCTACACTAACGTAGATTGAAGGGTAGGATATGATGGGATAGGATATTCATATTTATCCCTGTAAATGGTAAAACGAAAGGGGCGTTAACACAGTATACGATCACCTCGCGGCCACCGTTACCCGAGCTATATTTTAGTGTGTTGTATATGAGTCACACGTTACTTTAATATAGTAGAACCCATCATTCCACTGGGTTAAAGCATCGACCGTTAAGTGCCTTGCTCAATTTCACAACCGACCAGCTGGCGACCAGTTTGTATCCGCCTGTTTACTAAGCACTTAATAGGTGAACATTGGGTTACTAAGTAACACGTACTGATAGTTAACTAACAGGTTAAGATAAAATACTAATACTTGTGTCTAAATTAAAACGTGCAGATGCGTTATAATATGTGCATTTGTTTATCTTTAATTTGAACAAGACTCACGCTACGCTATAGTAACGGGACTGTGGACATGAGGTAAACTAGGCACTTTGCTGACATCCTCTGAACGCAATAGACTAATGGTCCAAACTACAACAAAATAGGAAATTCTTAAGTATATACAATCTGACAATAAAAACACTAAAACTTTAGTTTTTAATAGACATTACTTGTAATACCACCTTCTTTTATAGCAATCTTAAATTATTCCAACGACGACGATTTGCTGATGAGACTAATGCAAAATAGTAAAATGTTGGAAGAATTGTTTATGTATCATCTTAAAAAAAACGAAAAAGAACTCAAGGACATGGACTTGTTTAGACAACTAGGAATACAATTACAGCAGTAAGTACGATATTTTAGAATATTCCGTTAACTACATGGTTGTGTCCATATAAAACGCACTTAGCAACATCTACATATTTAACATACTGCAATAAGTCTGTGAACCTACTGGGCAGGGGTAATCTTTTTCCATACTTGATAATATTCCTGTTCTAAGTGTGATAGTACTCCATGCTAATTTTTACGCATGAGAAAAAACATGAAGATCTTATTCTGCTTTAAGTTAGAATAACATGTCCACCAATATCTTACATATAAGCTGTAAAAATACTTGTCCAATTGATTAGTTTGGTGGGTTAGTGTGCTAGCTTTTAGGCAAAATGTTACAAGTTCGAAACCGGTCGCTAGCTTGTTTGTTAATAATACATCATATATGCACGACCATATTAATATGGCATGCTGAGTTTTTTTATTTAGAATGTTGCGATAGATCACGTTTGGACCAGCTATTTTGATCCAGATTTTACTACTCTGTTTAATGAAGTGTTGTATAAGTAGCGTTGGGCAAACAGTATAATCTCGAGGAACCTAAGAGTATCCGCAAGGTAATCCGACGATTGTACTAAAGAATTTCCCTTATTTATTTACGATATTAAGATAGTCTGTGTGAAAACACCAACTGCATTTTCCATTCACAGGGATAAATCATGAATATCCTGTCGTGTCATTTTCTAAAACAAATAAAATAACTGTAATCTATTTCCTAATTCTGACAATAGTTAGTTAATTGTTAGACTTACTTTTTGTGTAGAACCCTGCAAACTGTTCCTCTGCGAAAAAGCTATTCCGCAACGTGAAGTACCATTGTGGACTAGGTTGTATGATGCACCATTACAGTATGTGTTTCTTCATAGCTCTCGGGACCAACCGAGTTATGATCTGGGATCTCAAACAGGTCACGGACTACCCTGGAATTCATGACGCAATAAAGAATCCAAGTCGTTGCTAAAGTTATAATGAAGAATTGGCATTAGCTCCAGAGTGGCGTAGTGAGTTTTTAATAGAAATATTTCGTGCCAGATGTGGCAAGTCATCTAATTCCTAACGCGTGAAATTGTTAAAGCTACATTTTTTTTCAAATATTTAACATTTCTAAATAAAAACAACATTTTTCTTCTGTTTATAGTATTCTTGCTTAATTTACTTTAGGATAAATCTGTATTAGGATATTCATGTTTATCCCCGTGAATGGGAAAACCAAGGGGGTTATCACACGGGCAATCGTCAGATCACCTCGCGCCCATTGTCGGGTTACCGGAGCTATTGTAGTGTGTTGTATGTGATAGACACTTTTCTTCAATTTGGTAGAACCCATTAATCCGCTGGGTCCAGGCAATGTCCGTAAAGTGCCTTGCCCAAGGACACAACCGACTAGCTAGCGACCAGTTTCGAACCTGCAACCTTTCGATTGAAAGGCGACGCACTTAACCGCTAGACCAACCGGTGGGACAAAACTTAGATAGGGGGCAACGAATTGCCGGATAGTTTTTGCTGAGTTTTTTGCTGAAGTAAAAACAAAAGGGGCGTTATCACACAGGCAATAATCATTATCGTTAGTAATGCAGTATGCTGTATAAGATTTTGATTTTTCTTTAAATTTCAGTAGGACTCATTATTCAACTAGGCGATGCCCACTAAATTTCTACAGGCGATGACCACTAAATTTCCTGTTGACTAACTATGGTTTAATATAGATACCATCAGTGACAATATCTTTGTCATAATTTAAGCACTGTAATATCTTATGTAGTCTAACAGTATCTTTATGGTGTTCCTGATAACACTAATTTTGATTGGGATTAATAATGTATATATGTTAAATGAGCTTGGTGGATTACACAACCTTATTTAAAAAAACGACATTCACATGTAAAACACAGGCCCAGAGGAAACCGAACCTACACCGCCAGATGCACCAATCGTCAAAGTTACCGGTTACAAAATGTCAGTTTTTGTACCAAATACAATTCCCAGTCAATTTCTGCAACGTATCAAACTCATTCTCGCGGAACCATGGATGTGGTGGACGGGTCATCTGATGAACTACATTTTTCAATTGAGTCAGTCTATGTCGAAAGAAGTTGAAGATTATAAAACGAAATCAGGCTTCGGTCATCCGATAATTGGGTATGTGGTATATTTAGTAATAAAATTGCATGAGGTATGTTATGATACTTCTGAAAAAAGCCTGGCATCCTACGAATATAAACCAACTATTTACACACTATAATTTCTTTAGCAACTCGTATGTGGTCATGAAGTGTCTTAGGAAACTCAAAATGAATAAAGCCTTGCTTCCCATCCACGAAAATAATAACATTTATACACTATTATCGCTTCAACACAGTGTATACACCCCATTATCATATCCCCATGTTTGTGTATGTGTTATATTCAGTAATAAAATTACAAAACAACAGAATGCAATACAGCTTCGATAACGCGATGGTGGGTGCGAGGTAATTTAAAAATTGTATGTGAAAACGCTCCCTTATGCATTAACTTATTATTGTGATTACCCAAATTACGCTTTTCCATTCACGAGGATAAACATAAATTTTCCACTGAACGTACATAATTCCAGCATTCATGTCAGAAGAACGGATAAAATAAAAGTAGCAAACTACCAAGACTTGGATTCTTATATGGAATACGCAATTACTTGGTATGATCAATACATCATAAGGCACGGAAATGTGCCGAGGAAAATATTTTTAGCATCAGATGATCCAGCGATAATGGAAGAGGCGAAGAGCAAGTTAGTTGTTATTTCATGTTGCCGCTTTATCCTGCATCCTTAACTCAAAGTACCTGCGTTATTCTTTTACGTAATGAAAGGGCGATAACTGAGCTAACTTATCATGTACTAAACATAAAACATTTAACAGCCATGTTATTTTTTCTGGTTATGCCGTGTGTATTTTATTACGTGTTCTAAAAGTAGTTTTACAGATTTTTTTTCCTTCTTCAGTCCGGCCGGTTAGTCTAGTGACTTAGTGCAACTCCTTTCAAACGACAGGTTGCAGATTGTTCGCTAGCTAGTCGGTTGTGTCCACGGGTAAGGCACTGAACGGACATTGCCCGAATCCAGCGATTTAAGAGGTTCAACTAATTAAAGGAACATGTGTATCATATACAACATACTGAAGTAGCTCCGCTAACCGGACGGTAAGCGAAGTGATCTGACAATTGTCCGCGTGTTAACTACCTTGGTTTTCCCATTCACAGGTATAAACATAATTATCCTATCCTATCCTATCTTAACTTAGTATAGATGCCATTCATCTTTAATGATATAAAGGTTATAAAAAAGAAACTAAACTCAATCTAATGACACATATTGCCCACAATATTGAAGTGTTTAGGTTTATCCGGCTTCATGTCCAAAATAAACAATACTTCGCAAGGTACCCAAACTACCAGTTCATATGCGGGGAGTCTGCAAGTGCTGGTTTAAAATCGAGATTCACCAAGAATGGTTTGTTTGGTATCGTGAAGGATATATTTCTCTTGAGGGAATGTGATTACCTCGTGTTAACAATGTCATCAAACGTTAGTAGGCTGTGTTTGGGACATTTAAATTTGTCACATCATATTACTTCGTCCTATCATCTGAACAAATGGATTGATAGGTTAATGTAATGTACCCACCGTCTGATGACCCGTGCAAATACAGTGTGTTGTGTATGATTGACATGTTTCTTCAATTTGGTAGAACCCATTATTCTAATTCCTATCCTTACCCCGAGTTACTGTGGCTGATGCAGAATGTTACATACAGTAAATAAATGTTGCAGTTTTTGTTTCACCTATTATATCCTCTGTGTTTATACAACAGCTGCTTATTGACCTTCTTATGGCAAAACTAAATAAATAGCGACTGGTTTCTGATGATCTCATGTGCCGTATGGATTAACATAGTAGAGTGTGTACATTCAAGGAAAAAGTTGGTCAGAGGCTGAAATTCAAAGGCATTTCTCTCATATAGATAGGAAGATTGATACAAGAAATGCGGGAAACTTCTTCACATGACGCGACGTTTCTCTCTGCGAATCTTGACTATTCATATCACGCCACCCGTGGTAGAGATATTGTCCACGAAGTCCTGTATGACCACATCCCGCTCACACCATGTGAACTTCCGTCAAACATGGACAAAGAGGCTCAAAGACATACCGACGGTACTTGTGAAATGACAATGAAAGTGGGCGATAGAATTATTAATAATCCGTTGCTGAAGAGAGGTTTAATGTTAGGTGGATTAAACAAACGAACTAAAAGAGTTGGTATGTACCCGGCGTTCAAAGTGAAACCCGTGTTGATGCCTGTGTCGTACCCGATTTCCGTGGTTCAAAACGATGATTTTTAGCAAATTTATTATTTTAATAAATAACACTGGTGAATAATGTTTTCGTGGTTGAACATTTGTTTGGTTTAATGGCTAACTTATAGCATCTCGTACACATATTTATTTTAATTTTTTTCATGTCTAAATGAATTTTCGTATGGCCAAAAGGACGAGGCGATTGATTTATATAACGATATGAATATAAAAAACGGCCTTAATGATCAAAAATTATACCCGGTTAGATAACTTAATTGCAATTTTAAGTATAACACTAGAGAGTGTCTACCACGTGTTTAACCACTATTCTTTAAAAAACACATTTTGTGTGCCATATATTCATGCTACAATGTCCCTAACCACAATTTGTATTTGATACACCAAGTATGTATTTTGTTTCTGCAAGCATAAACGCATGGGTCCAATAGTTATGGGTCCCATTTGGAAAAATGGGACACATATTGTTTTTGTCCGTTTTTTTTTTTTCTTTTTTTTTTTTTTTTTTTTTTTTTCGTCAAACGCTTGACAGGCATGGCATGTCGCCCCGACATCTAACAGAAAGAATTACGGTATCGCAATGAGACTTCGCCATATGTTAGACAACACGGTCTAGATGAACAGAAACCAAAATTTTGGGAGATAAAACCAGGGGAATTCCCCTGGGACGTTAAAAATCAAAACGGTATTTTTTTCTAAAAAATTCGCTTTTTGGGGCATAGCGCTTAAACGACAGCACTAATTTGAATCAGATTTGGTGAAATGTAAGTGCATTAGTAACTGATTTAACACTAAGAAGAAATAAAGAAATTACCTAGGGAAATACCCTAAACAATAGGATTTTGTTCTCAAATCATGATTGTGACAAGCACGCCATGTCGCCCCGACATCTACCAGAAGGAAAAATGGAATCGCAATGAAACTTTGCTTTTTGTTAGACAACATGGTCTAGATATACAGAAACCAAAATTTTGGGTGATAAATCCAGGGGAATTCCCCTAGGACGTTACAAAACAAAACGGTATTTTTTTTGTAAAAAATTAGCTTTTTTGGGCATAGCGCTTAAACGACAGCGCTAATTTGAATCAGATTTGGTAAAATGTAAGTGCATTAGTAACTGATTTAACACTTAAAAGAAATAAAAAATTACCTAGGGAAATACCCTAAACAATAAGATTTTGTTCTCAAATCATGATTGTGACAAGCACGCCATGTCGCCTCGAAACTACCACAAGGAAAGATGGAATCGCAATGAAACTTTGGTATTTGTTGGACAACATGGTCTAGATATACAGAAACCAAATTTCGGGTGATAAATCTAGGGGAATTCCCCTGATACGTTAAAAACCAAAACGGTATTTTTTTCTAAAAATTAGCTTTTTTGCGCATATAGCGCTTGAACGGCAGCTCCAATTTGAATCAGATTTGGTGGAATGTAAGTGCATTAGTGCCTGATTTAACACTAAGAAGAAATAAAAAAATTACCTAGGGAAATACCCTAAACAATAAGATTTTGTTCTCAAATCATGATTGTGACAAGCACGCCATGTCGCCTCGAAACTACCACAAGGAAAGATGGAATCGCAATGAAACTTTGGTATTTGTTGGACAACATGGTCTAGATATACAGAAACCAAATTTCGGGTGATAAATCTAGGGGAATTCCCCTGATACGTTAAAAAACAAAACGGACTTTTTTTCTAAAAAATTAGCTTTTTTGGGCATAGCGCTTAAACAACAGCGCTAATTTGAATCAGATTTGGTAAAATGTAAGTGCATTAGTAACTGATTTAACACTTAAAAGAAATAAAAAAATTACCTAGGGAAATACCAAAAACAATAAGATTTTGACTTCGCCATATGTTAGACAACACGGTCTAGATGAACAGAAACCAAAATTTTGGGAGATAAAACCAGGGGAATTCCCCTGGGACGTTAAAAATCAAAACGGTATTTTTTTCTAAAAAATTCGCTTTTTGGGGCATAGCGCTTAAACGACAGCACTAATTTGAATCAGATTTGGTGAAATGTAAGTGCATTAGTAACTGATTTAACACTAAGAAGAAATAAAGAAATTACCTAGGGAAATACCCTAAACAATAGGATTTTGTTCTCAAATCATGATTGTGACAAGCACGCCATGTCGCCCCGACATCTACCAGAAGGAAAAATGGAATCGCAATGAAACTTTGCTTTTTGTTAGACAACATGGTCTAGATATACAGAAACCAAAATTTTGGGTGATAAATCCAGGGGAATTCCCCTAGGACGTTACAAAACAAAACGGTATTTTTTTTGTAAAAAATTAGCTTTTTTGGGCATAGCGCTTAAACGACAGCGCTAATTTGAATCAGATTTGGTAAAATGTAAGTGCATTAGTAACTGATTTAACACTTAAAAGAAATAAAAAAATTACCTAGGGAAATACCCTAAACAATAAGATTTTGTTCTCAAATCATGATTGTGACAAGCACGCCATGTCGCCTCGAAACTACCACAAGGAAAGATGGAATCGCAATGAAACTTTGGTATTTGTTGGACAACATGGTCTAGATATACAGAAACCAAATTTCGGGTGATAAATCTAGGGGAATTCCCCTGATACGTTAAAAACCAAAACGGTATTTTTTTCTAAAAATTAGCTTTTTTGCGCATATAGCGCTTGAACGGCAGCTCCAATTTGAATCAGATTTGGTGGAATGTAAGTGCATTAGTCACTGATTTAACACTTAAAAGAAATAAAAAAGTTATAGATTTGTTGGACCGTTTGCCACAGCTTTATCACTAAGAAGAAAATAAAAAATAACTAGGGAAATACCCTAAAATTTACATTTGTTTCCGAATCATAATTGTGACAGGCATGTCATATGGCCCCGGTATCCATAAAAAGGAGTGATCGAATCGGATTGAAACTTTCAAAAATTGTTAGATAACATGACCTATATATGTAAAAAAAAAGTTTGGTTAAAAATCTTACATGATTCCCCAGGTCAGGGAGTAACTCTTACTACGTTTCCATGTCTACTCTTCAGAAATGCGTCATTGCGTCTGACCGGAAAAGAGACGTCAAAATCAAGGCATTATACTTGACCTGACAGAGAATCGGTCAGGCGGTCCGGATAGGTTGCCTAATCGAGTTCAGGCGCAGCATTATCGCCTGAACGCAATCAACCGAAGCATCTAAGCTTTTAGGCGCAATACACAAAGGACATGGAAACGTAGTATACGTCATATTTGTTTATTAATTTTACATTTTCAGTGTAGCACTTGATAGATTTGGCAAAGTGTTAAAGCTTTAGACACTACTGTACTATACGGAAAAAAATATTATGCATGTTATTCTTTTATGTTAAGGCATGCCATGCCAGCCCGACATCTCCAAAAAAGAGTCAAATCGAATTAAAACTTTAAAAAACATGGGGAATTCCTCGAAGCCGTGAAAAAATAAATTGGGCTGTTTTGGGAATTTAGCTTCTTTTACTGAAGCGTTTCACAAGATGCTTTATTTTAAAATATATAATGGAGAAATGTTATTAAACCTAACACGAATATTCGTTCTTTAACTAGACATAGAAAAGGTGTTTGATTTAGTAATTTTTAATTCAAATTATGTGTTTCTGATTCGTGTTGTACATCTTTAAGCTTCTGTATAATTAAAAATAAATATTTATTTCTTATACCGAGATATTTTTTGAAATATTGGTTCCCATCGGAGTTCGAAAAACCCATTATAACACGAGAATGTACCATTGAAATATGGACATGCCAACAGGATACTTAAAATCAAGTAAAACCCGTTGAAATTACTTCGGGGAAAGTCTTTCGAGTTGACCTCATTCACGCTAAAATATAAGGTCGACTCGACTACGTTAACAAAGAGTTAAATAGTTATGGGTCCCATTTGAAAAAATGGGACACATATTGTTTTTGTCCGGTTTTTTTTTTTCCTTTTTTTTTTTTTTTCTTTTTTTTTTTTTTTTTCGTCAAACGCTTGACAGGCATGGCATGGCGCCCCGACATCTACCAGAAGGAATAATGGAATCGCAATGAAACTTGGTGATTTTTTAGACAACATGGCCTAGATATGCAGAAACCGAAATTTTGGGTAATAAATTTAGGGGAATTCCCCTTGGACGTTAAAAACCAAAACGGCCATTTTTTCTAAAAAATTAGCTTTTTAGGCCATAGCACTTGAACGGCTGCTCCAATTTGAATCAAATTTGGTGGAATGTTAGTGCACTAGTCACTGATTTAACGCTTAAAAGAAATAAAAAAATTACCTAGGGAAATACCCTAAAAATTAAACTTTTGCTGTTAAATGATAATTGTGACAGGCATGCTATGGCGCCCCGACATCTACCAGAAGGAATAATGGAATCGCAATGAAACTTGGTGATTTTTTAGACAACATGGCCTAGATATGCAGAAACCAAAATTTTGGGTAATTAATTTAGGGGAATTCCCCTTGGACGTTAAAAACCAAAACGGTCATATTTTTATAAAAAAATAGCTTTTTAGGTTATAGCGCTTGAATGGCTGCTCCAATTTGAATCAAATTTGGTGGAATGTTAGTGCACTAGTCACTGATTTACCACTTAAAAGAAATAAAAAAATTACCTAGGGAAATACCCTAAAATTTCAACTTTTGCTGTTAAATGATAATTGTGACAGGCATGCTATGTCGCCCCGACATCTACCAGAAGGGTTAATGAAATCGCAATGAAACTCGGTGATTTGTTGGACAACATGGTCTAGATATGCAGAAATCAAAATTTTGGGTGATAAATCTAGGGGAATTCCCCTGGGACGTTAAAACCAAAACGGTATTTTTTTCTAAAAAATAGCCTTTTTTGGGCATAGCGCTTGAACGACCGATACAATTTGAATCAGATTTGGTGGAATGTAAGTGCATTAGTCACTGATTTAACACTTAAAAGAAATAAAAAAATTACACAGGGAAATACACTAAAAATCGGATTTTGTTCTCTAATTATGATTGTGACAAGCATGCCATGTTGCCCAGAAATCTAGCAAAGGGAGTAATGAAATCGCAATGAAAATTTGACATTTGTAACAGAACATAATCTAGATAAGCAGAAACCAAAATTTTGGGTAATGAATCTAGGGAAATTCCCCTGAGACGTTAAAAACCAAAACCATTTTTTTCTAAAAAATTAGATTTTTTGGGCATAGCACTTGAACGGCTGCTGTAATTTTAATAAAATCTCGGAAAAATATTAAAACATTAGACACTTTGTGCCAATTAAAAAAAGAAAGCATTTAATTAGGTTAATTTACATGAAAACAAAGATATGTTCCTAAATTTTGATTGTGGCAGACATGCCATATCGCAATGACATCTCCAACAAGAAGTCGACAAATCAGATTAAAACTTTAAGAATTGTTACTTAACATGACTCACTTATGTAAAAACAGAAAACTTATCTACCAAACCCCAGGGGAATTCCCTGAAATCATGAAAAACTAAATCGGGCCGTTTTGGAAATTTAGCTTTATTTTACTACAGCGCTTGAAAAGAAGCTATAATTTAAAACATTTGTGGTAAAATCTTCGTAAATTTAAAACGTTTATTCTTTATTTAACTAAAAATGTAAATTAAGTTTGGTCTGTTAACTATGGGACCCATGCGTTTATGCTTGCAGAAACAAACTACATACTCAGTGTATAAAATACAAATTGTGGTTAGGGACCCTGTAGCATGAATATAGGGTATACAACATGTGTTTTACAAAATAGTGGATGGTTAACACGTGGTTGACACTCTCTAGTTATCAAACTAAACTTCTTTTCCGATGTTTAGTTTGTAGCGACCTCATGTGTTACATAAGATTTACGATCCCATCAGCTGGCATTTGCGCTGACATTCCGTCATGTTGAAATATCATTATTAGGTTTACGATTATAACCGCACAGCTGTCGTACTTTGCCTATATAAGTTTATTTTACTTTTGCTTGAAAAGAGGAGAGAGAGGGGGTCCTAACGCATTGGGTAACATCTTGTATGTCAAGAATACTGGGAGTTTATCTGGAATCTCTGTCGTTTAAACATCTAACGATTTAACTCGCAATTGGTACCAAGTTAATCGCCTCAATTGCTTAATACAATTGATGTTATAAAACTACTGAGCAGTTGATCGACGAGACCACATAAGTCAAGGAGTCGTTACGCAGAAAAGCTCAATTAATTAGCGACCTGCAACGGCTCCCTACATATTTGGTGACCCTGTTTCTGAACTAATTTTGAGGTGGCATTGATGATTGGAAAGCCGGAAAAAAAAAGAATTTCAACTACATTGCTCTGCTCCTTAAAGTTTCGAGGTACATTTCTGCATCAACTGAAAACGTCGCACTCGCCATCAAGAACAAACGTTGGACATTTCCGTTCTATTGTTCGTGGAGGTGTCAAGTTCACACAACGGATTATATACGCGCGATCAACGGATACTTTGAAGGACTCTAGATTCTACAGACGACGACCGGATCTACTACGACGGGAACGAGATCAACTTCACCGGACAATTCAATTAAGTTTTATATTTATTGACTGTGGTTTTTCTATAGTTATTCTGTTTATATAGATTTGGTACGGTTAAATTATTTTTCTTTATTTAAAAAAACCCACGGAGTCCGTTAAAATGAGAAAATTCTTTAGATTTAGCGGTAGGTCTGCTAAAATGGAGAGAAATCTGCCTGTCCCCGAAAATAATAATCATGGTTATGATGCGGTTTATGACGATGATTATCATTGGTCGGAAGTATTATAACCTACAAGACGTTAGTCTGGTGGGGGATAACATTTCGTTATCATCGCCGACGCCTAACGTCAAACAACCAAACATTTATCGAAAGAAGCCATTTAACGTTGACGCGACTTCTGTTAAAACTCCATTTAATCGTACGATTGATTCCCAACAACAACATCATCGTTCTGGTCCTTTATTGAGCGAAGTTTTAAAAAGTCTAATGGACTATTTGAAGAAATCGTCTGTAAACTTACCTGAATTCACCGAAAGTATGCCCGAGTCATGGTTTGATTCTGCGGAAAGTATTTTTCGACGCTTTAATGTGGTTTCGGAAGATGATAAGTTTGAATTCGTTAAAGAATCACTAAGGCCCCGACATCTCCGACACGCTGAACACTTGTTGACTAAACGAGGTAGCATTTTGCCTTACACGTCCCTCAAAGAAGCGCTGATCAGTAACTATTCTGATTCTAAGACTGATAAAATGCTATCACTAATGAACTTCGGTCTGCTTGGTCATGAGAAACCATCGGAGATGCTGAACGAGATATTAAAACTGACAGGTCCTCACCCGGATGAAAATACGACAATTTGGTTGCGTCAGCTGTTTCTAAAACGTATGTCTATTTACGTTAGTAGCACGCTTAAAGCATTTACGTCGGATTCGCTAGGTGCGATGTCCAGCCGAGCAGATAGTATAATTGACGACAGTCGACATTCTGCGACATTTTCTTCTTCCGGGGTAGCAAATCCTACATTGAACGATTTGCATTCAATTAACTTAGCAGTTGTTGAAAACCTTAGAGTACTTAACAGTAATCTAGTGAACAGACCGTCAAATTCAGCCTCCAAGAAGTTATAGATTCCAAGGAGGACCCTCAAAAAGATCAAAAAAACTCCCAGGCAAGACGTTGGATATAGCGTGTAGCGTCTTGTGCAATACTTTAAAATCGCCATATTTTCGTTTATCTCGGATTGGACACTACGACCAAGTATCTTATTGATACCACCTATGAGAAACGATCGGACAAGATGAATTATCGGACGAGACTTAATTCTGATAAGGCTGATTACTTTGATATTGACTTACACAGAACTATTGCGCCAGCAGATGAACCACGGACAACTTGATTTGGACGAACACTATTTCGCCCAAGACATTTACTGGATAATGACCTTTAAGTGTTAGATCTGACCTCTATACGCTTCTTTATTCTACATTATTTAAGCTTTACTTTCACCATTAGAATCTCGTGCCAGTCTTCATACAGATTTGGAGAAGTCAATCACAGGTTAACTACCCGTTTAAATTCTACAAGAATGGTGGTTAAGCAATCAATCCATGGACGATATATTCCACGAATGTCGACTGCAAGTATATCGCTGTTCTCTATTTAATAAGCTGAAAGACTGTTTCCCAGTTGAAGTGCTATCAGCCAAATTGGGTAATTCCCTAGCTGTAATAACTGTTGGAAATACTGAAATTGTATGTGAGCAAATAAATTCCACATTACGCCACAGTTTCCAATATAAATCCTACTTCTCTATTTGTCCTCTCGTTAGCTTTACCGATAGTAACGGATCATTACGAATCGGCCAAGTCTTGAAAAACGATGTGGTCTATGAAGGTGTGAGATTAGTTGAGCACTACACCCGACAGGACATTTACATTTCGTGTAAACGATAAGTTCTACTTGTATGATAACTATACTTTAGAACATGCTGATGTCCATGTTCGGCATAAAATTTTCTCTCTAACTCCGATTGAAGAACCAGTTCGGACGATTTGGTTTCGCTTGCGAAAAAAAATCCCTTATCGTCGATGGGATTGGAGCATTTCGGCGCAATCCTTGGTTCAATAAATCAATCGCAAGTTACAACGGAGAACATTAATTAACTTCTGAATGAGGATGCAATGAGACAGCAGATGCAGATGCCCATACATTCGTTGGAAAGTCTATTTGATCACTTTGCCAAACACGTACTCTTGATCGATGCTACAAAAATTTCAAACCCCGGTAGTAAACACGATTTTCTCGGCATTGCTTACTGCTGCCCTGAAGTGGAGACTTGTTTTGACCATGTACACGATCATGAAGTAGATATTGGTTGTGCTCCCAAAGTTTACCTATGGCGATTTTTACCCAAAATAATCATGATTAGAATAGACGGAGTATAGCAGGTTAGATTCAACCCTTACCAATGGACTTCCGCTAGACCCAAATTTAAGAACATTTAACGGTCAACCGTGGGGACATTTTTACATCTTTTGTCGCCACAAATACGTGATAACCATTTTATTATTTTTTTTTTTTTTTTTGTACCATTCCTTGAGTTCGACACTTTTTCCGTTCATTTCTTCGTTTTCTGACGTAATATCGTTTACGAAGTATGGCCCTTTTTCGTTCGTTATTCTAAACTAAAATGACCATACCTCTGAGGGGGGAAGTGTATGTAGCGACCTCATGTGTTACATAAGATTTACGATCCCATCAGCTGGCATTTGCGCTGACATTCCGTCATGTTGAAATATCATTATTAGGTTTACGATTATAACCGCACAGCTGTCGTACTTTGCCTATATAAGTTTATTTTACTTTTGCTTGAAAAGAGGAGAGAGAGAGGGTCCTAACGCATTAAGTAACATCTTGTATGTCAAGAATACTGGGAGTTTATCTGGAATCTATGTCGTTTAAACATCTAACGATTTAACTCGCAATTGGTACCAAGTTAATCGCCTCAATTGCTTAATACAATTGATGTTATAAAACTACTGAGCAGTTGATCGACGAACCACATAAGTCAAGGAGTCGTTACGCAGAAAACCTCAATTAATTAGCGCGCCTCCGAGAGTCGAGATAGCGCGTAGGAAATCGCAGATCGCATCAGGTGTTGTAACCGGCTTACCTGAATGCCTACAAGGAACAATCTAGCGAAATTGGCAGCGACCTGCAACGGCTCCCTACAAGTTATTAAAAAAAACGGACAAAAACAACATGTGTCCCAGTTTTCCAAATGGGACCCATAATAACACTTTTGTTAACATAACAAATTTGTTAACATAACACTTATCAAGATTTGCGATATGAAAGCTGATATGCGATATAAAAGCTGATCACCTTTGGCATTACCATCATCTCATCATGATAGTCATCCAGTTAGGAGAACACTTTGGAAAGTTTCTCTTAACTTGGCCCGTTGAGCTACATCCTGGTTGTTGGGTTGTCCTGACAAAGGAATATACGCAATTTCTAAAAGTTCAAAATAGCGATCGGTACAGGTTAGCCATTATAAGATAGGTGTGTCTACAAACGTACATTTAAGGTAAAAAGTACGATTCCATTATAATCCCCAAGCACAAAAATGGTTGATTAAAATATAGTCGTGTGGCCAAATGGTCAACGTAGCTCTGTATATGCCGACTTCTATGCAAAAAACGGCTTCAGAAAATAGTCGATCATGGGCTCAAAAGTGAGCTCGGGTGCTTAAATTTTGATTAGATTAGGTGAAATGTTAATTCGTTGACTAATGTTGTTAAAAAAAATAAATAGTCAGAAAAATACTCTTCATGAGATAAAACAAATTATTTTGGTATTTTGCTTTTGTGACCTTAATTGCTTTTTAACATGTCACTGGAACTGTTGATGCACCTACCCTGTTAGATCAGACATGGGCAACATACGTCGGGCCTGGTCCTGCCCATGAAGAGATTTTTACTGACCCATCACAGACTGTATCTAACCATACCCTGTAATTTAGATTTTGAATACTAAGATATTAAGTAATAATCCGGCTCACCAAGAACTTTATTTTACCACATCTGGCCCGTCGACTAGATAATCCCTGTGTTAAATACATATTGACAAAAACTATTGTTGACCTGACGATTGACCGTGTGTTAAATTCCTTGGTTTTCCCATTTACGGCGATAACAAGAATATCCTATCTTAACATAAGATCGCCACCTAGTTTCAAATTAGCTACTGAATTTCCGTCGTACTGTGGCGCTGTTCCGCCAATCTCTGGTGGAAATGTTTGCCGAAAAGATTCAGCATTCTTGCAATGCAAGAAAATCTAAAGAACACATAGATGGCGTATAACCAATTAAGACCTCTATGCGCGGGCGGATGTCACGAATGGTTTTCTCCATGAGTCATTGTTTTTAAACGAGTGTTTTGCTGAGTAACAATGGTGGTGATTCCCCAATGTTTGCTTGGTTAAAAACAGCATGTGCTAGGCTGCGCGCCAGATTTTTCGTTTAGCTGTAAAGTTTTGTAATACTGAAGCAGTGCTTTGTAAAATAAAGGTGTTAATTAATGCATCTGTTAGCTGTTTTGTTGGGGAAAATTTTCCGATGTACGAAGGGGTATGGGCTCAAGAATTTTAAGTAAAATTTTGAAGGATTTTGAGTTTAGGTTGCAGATCTAAGCTTTAATATTAAATTGTAAAAAAATCTAAGACTTCTTATGTAAGGATTTTGAGAGGCAGCCGTTTTTGTGAGGTCAGTTTTCATTGGAGAGATATGAAGAAAAATTAGTTAAACGCTTCCTTTAACAATTGCATCATTTACTTAGTCCCAAACAAGGTGAGGAATGCTTTCACGATTATGCTATTATGAGCCTGAATAACTAATTTCATGCGTCGCCAAACCATCCGGTATAATAGACGCATTTACACTTTAACCAAGTTTTTGTTTTGTTCGCGCCTTTTTTCAATGTTACCGACGACAAGGCGTTAGTTTTCATTTTTATCGACTCACGCAAATTATGCGCCTCGTTCGCGCGATTTTACTATAGAATACTATATAATGAAAGGTCAACGAGTTTCGTTACCTAATGAGAATTTTTTTTATCATTGTTTTTGGACGTTTTTACTTTTAAGCACAAATAAAATTAACAATGTAACAATTCGTCCGGCCCATTGGTCTAACGGTTAAGTGCGCCGCCTTTCAATCGAAAAGTTGTGCGAAACTGGTCGCTAGCTAGTCGGTTGCGTCCATGGGCAAGGCACTTTACGGACATTGCCTGAACCCAACGGATTAATGGGTTCTACCAAATTGAAGGAACGTGTCTATCATATACAACACACTGCGATAACTCCGGTAACCCGACGATGGGCGCGAGGTGATCTGACGATTGCCCGTGTGTTAACCCCGTTAGTTTTCCCATCCACGGGGAGAAAGATGAATATCCTATCCTATCCTAATGTAATTTTTACTGAAGTAAGTTTAAAACGTTTAGTTTAGTCCGAAAGGTAATTATGTTCAGTGATCATAATCCGGTTGACTGTAAAAAGCTAATATTTAAATTGTTTATTCATATCAAATTGTTAAAAATATAAGGTAAGTAAACAAATCACTTTGTTAAAAAAAGATAAGTAAACACAAAAATCGAATGGACTTGGAAAAGATTTATAATTGTGGTGAGGTCACCTTAAAAATGTTATTTCTGGTTTGGTCAGTTCCGTTGCATTTACCGAAATTCTGTGTTTATGCAAATACATGTGTTACAAATTCCCTAACTTTATTTTAATATACAAATGTAGAAACTTTTTACCAATAAACTTACTGATCAAATATCAAGACAAAATCTGCAGTTCCAGTTTTATTCAATTTCCACTAAACATTTTGCAACATACTAACTGAAAACATTCCTTGAAAGGTTAACTTTTATTTAGATTCTAGAACATAAAACATAAACAATACCACACTTTAAAAGCAATTTGGTAAGTGAATTATGTTGCAAATGACTAGGAGACACTAGGTTTAGTATAAACTAAATGTAAAAGAGTATATAAACTTTATTTTTTATGTCTTACTTTTCAAAGGTGAGAGATGTCTGATTAAAGATAATCTGTATGTTGTAGTCAGTGTGTGGGCAGTGTGTCAGGTTTAGCGTTTGGAGTTCAATTGTGCCCACACTCGGTATTTAGAATCACCCGAGTTTAAGGCATCTTTTTAATTTGTAATTAAATACAAGTTGTATTTAAAATACATGTCACACACCTTTTTTAGTTTAAAATAATATCAAAAACTTTACAGAATAGTTATACAGTATAAAACATTTCCGGCGTATTCTGTTTACACAATAATACATTGCCGAATGAACACTAATTAAACGAACAGTTTACTCCATAGACTCCTTAAACAAAGGACTGCACACTGGGCCGCTCGGGGTTTGGAACTTGGGTACTAGATTTACAAAAAAGACCTTTTGATATGTTGGCCTTTTTATACTGTTACGTCTTTTAGCGGCAATTACTAGACTAAACGTAGCACATTAACTCCAGCACTATCAAGACGTTATTCCAACTCCAACACTTGCATTCCACTTTTACGTTAGGATATTAAATTTGCTGTTTTTGAATATATTGAACAGTAGGCTAAATGAACTTCAATTCTATACATAACGGAGAAATTAATATTAAAAAACACATGGCCCAAGTCAATTTAACTATGAAAAACACTGCAACCAGTAACTTTAAAAACTCCCAAATGTTTCAAAATCCCAACATCTTACACGAGGTACTGTATAAATATTGCGCAACAACGATAACAATAGGCATTTTTACGTCTAATAGCGTTATTTATAATATTACTGCCCAGTGTATAGGAGGCGTTTAACTAATTATTTTCCCTATCTCTCCAATGCAAACTGACCTCACAAAAACGACTTTCACTCAAAATCCTGACATAGGAAGTCTTAGATTTTTCACAATTTAAAATTGAAGCTTGGATCTGCAACCTAAACTCAAAACCCTACAAAATTTTGTTTAAAATTTTAAGCCCATACCCCTTCGTACATCGGCAACTTTTTTCCAACAAAACAGCTAGCAGATGCACATTCAACACCTTTATTTTACAAAGCACTGCTCCACGATTACAAAACTTTACAGCTAAACGAGAACACCGGCGCGTAGCCTAGCACATGCTGCTTTCAGCCAAACAAACATTGGGGAATCACCACAATTGTTACTCAGCAAAACACTCGTTTAAAAACGATGACTCATGGAGGGTACCACTCGTCACATCATGCCGTTCATAAAGGTCTTAAGTGGTTATACGCCATCTATAGGATTGTTAGTCAATCGATAAATGACATATGGGAACTATATACACCGTTTCGTGAGTCATAAAATAAACAAGTTTAACCTTGGCCTATTTTGATAGTAAGTAATAACCCACAGTCACAAGTAAACAGGTTAGGTTACACAAGGCACAAAGGAGGCTATAGGATATTCTCAGGAGAACGAAGTTAAATGTTTTAGTAAAGTTTTTGTACAAATGACATGAGCATGTAAATTTCGTAGTTCACGTTTAACACGTAGCTCTCACTCGCCGTTTGGTTAACGATTTCGTTAAATATTTATCGACTGGAAATAGTTTAAGAAATCAGCGGATTTAAAATAAGATCTTGTTATTATTCAGTATTACTTAATTTGTAATTTGTTTTGCAAATGAAAAACGAGTTCAAAAAGTGTTTTTTACTAAAATAAATACTTTTTAATTCAATCGTTACAGTTTAGCCGTTAACCTCCTTTATGTAGCACCAACACTAACAGGACTTTAGAAAGAATGTTGGTCAAGCAAAAAGTTTCGAAACTTTTGGTTAGATTTGGATTTTTAAGTATATTAGTTTCGGTGGGTGTTTTTGCTTACTTTACCGGAACATCTGCTTCATTCTGGTGAGTTTCTCAAACATAGATATTGAAGGTATTTAAATTTTAAAACAAAATCTATTCTCAAACATGGTTATTAAAGGTATTTAAATTTTAAAACAAAATTGTCATTTAACCAATAATGTTAATCATATTTAGTTATGTTGGAAAACTTTATTTCGGGTAATGTAGGCCTACACATTATAAAACACAACGAATTTATATTGTATTTGATCTTAGGTGCTGTAAAATGCAAATTAAATTGAAAGTTACAATGGGTGAAAGAACTGGTTTTCGAATAAAAACATTGAAGTTATTAAAAATGCAACTTACAGACGTTTCGAATGCTGACCATTTACCGATCTTGCTACAATATTTTGATAATGTAAGAAATCCGATGGATTTTACCAAATTAAATCAATCATACACAAAACACTGCCATACCTCGGTTAACACGGCGGTGCGATAACCACATCATAAATGCGTGAATCTGACAAGAATATATACTGTTTACTAAACATGGGTAACTAGTTTGGTTTGTTATGTCAGGTGCTTTTAGTTTCTGTCTGCGCAATGAAAACAAATACTTGGTATAAACGTTATACTAATGGTGCTTGCATACACGTATACCATGCAAAATTTATTTTACCAATAGCTGCGGTGAAACACATCACACTTTCTAACTTTTAAATTGATGATAGTGGTGTTTAAACTATTGTCGTTTGTCGTATTTTTTGTGTTTCTTCAATATCCCATACGCGTTTTTGTTGCCTGTTTTGTAAAAAAATAATTATTAACTAAACCTGAACCACTAAAACCTTAACTCCATCTGTGTTTGTTTTACACAGGGTGTTTGTTTTACACAATTACACAGGCCTTTTACTACACCCGCAAAGGCTTTTCATCACGTACTGGTATGCTTATTTATTGCCCAGCCAATTAAGATGGTGAATTAATATAATACACTTAAATATCTCGCCTTGGTTTTTCAAATCGCGGGGATAAACATGCAAATTTCTAGTATTTGGTAAAACTATTTTTTTAAATAATGATATTTTCAGGAATTTTAACCCGCGAACCAGAGAAAGCGTGAACATTAACCAGGATTACCAACCGGAAAACAGAAGAGATTTGGAACATATACCAGAGAGCGAAATCACCCTGTCAACCACCACCATATGTAAACCAGGTTTTGGATTTTAACCTATATGTATATAAGAGCCACATTAGATATATTTTATACACTTTTTATATATTTGTTTTTGCAAGCAGAAACCAATGGCTCCCTGACTTTACAAACCAAACTTGTTTCCCATGTTTAGTCAAAAAGTATATACTCATGTTAGATTTGTGCCTGTCGAGACCGTGCTACATAACTTTGCGGTGACGCTTTACGAAATCTAATGTTGCCCCTCTACACTAACGTAGATTGAAGGATAGGATAGGATGGGATAGGATATTTATATTCATCCCTGTAAATGGTAAAACGAAAGGGGCGTTAACACAACATGAGATCACCTCGCGGCCACCGTCGGGTTACCGGAGCTATATTTTAGTGTGTTGTGTATGAGTCACACGTTTCTTCAATGTAGTAGAACCCAACATTCCACTGGGTTAAACATCGACGCTTAAGTGCCTTGCTCAATTTCACAACCGACTAGCTGGCGACCAGTTTGTATCAGCCTGTTTACCAAGCACTTAATAGGTGAACATTGGGTTATTGAGTAACACGTACTGATAATTAAACTAACAGGTTAAGATAAAATACTAATATTTGTGTCTAAATAAAACTAGCAGGTGCTATATACAATGGGCAATGGGTGATCTTTAATTTGAACTCAGACACAATCAGACACGCTACGCTATAGTAACGAGACTGTGAACATGAAGTGTTCTAGGCACTTAGCGGACATCGTTTGACGCAATGGATTAATGACAAAACTAAACCAAAATAGGAAATTCTTAATTTTATAAAGTCTGACAAAAAACACTAAAACTTTAGTCCTTAATAAACATTACTTCTAATAACACCTACTTTTTTAGCAATTCCAAGTTATAAAATTGACGACGATTTGCTGATGAGACTGATGCAAAATAGTAAGATGTTGGAAGAATTGTTTATGTATCACCTTAAAAATTCCGAAAAGGTACATAAAGAAAGAGACTTGTTTAAAGAACTAGGAATCCAATTACAGCAGTAAGTAAGATATTTACGAATAATCTGATAACTTCATGGCTGTGTCCATATAAAATTTACTTGACAACATCTACGTATTTAACACACTGCAATAATTCCGGTAAACTTAGTGAGCAGGGGCAATTTGTTGCATGTGTGATAACATTCCATTTCCATGTGTGATAGTAAGATAGGATAAGATATTCATGTTTATCTCCGTAGATGGGATAACCAAGTGGGTTAACACACGGCCAATCGTCAAATCACCTCGCGCTCATCGTCGGGTTACCGAGGCTATTGCAGAGTGTTGTAGATGATAGACACGTTCCTTTAATTTGGTAGAACCCATTAATCCGCTGGGTGCAGGCAATGTCCGTAAATTGCCTTTTCCAAGGCCACAACCAACTAGCTAGCGACCAGTTTCGCTCCTGCAACCTTTCGATCGAAAGGCGACTCATTTAACCGCTAGACCGGCCGGACGAGTACTCCTTGTTATTTTCCACGCATGTGAAAAACATGAAGATTTTATTCTGCCTTAAGTTTGGATAACATGTCCATCTGTATCTTACATGTATGCTAAAAAATATACTTGTCCAATTGATTAGTTTGGTGGGTTAGTGTGCTAGCTTTTAAGCGTAAAGTTCGAAAACGGTCGCTAGCTTGTTTGTGTTGTTTGCCTGGTCTAGACACGGATATTGCCTCAAACAGTGTAGTGATAGGTGTGATAAAGCCCTGTGGGATTTTCCATCCACGTGGATAAACATAAATATCCTTTCCTAAAAGAAACAATTTTTCTTAAAAAATATTTGAAATCAATAATAATATACGTTTTACCAGGGTGATCTACTCGGACATTGAAAAGCTGTATTCGCGTGCATTTCTTGACAAGCAACAAGAACTTGAAAAACTAAATGACCTTGCATTCTCCTATATATCGGATAGCCAAGTATTTAGCAACTTTTTATTTATTTCTATACTCATAAAATCATATAATACATCATGTATGCACGACCATATTAATTTGTGATGCTTAATTTGTGAATATTGCGATAGATCACGTTTGGAGCAGCAATTTTGATCCATACTTTACTACCCTGTTTAATGAAGTGTTGTATAACTAGCGGTGGTAAAATAGTGTAATCTTAAGGAACCTGATACTACCAGCAAGGTAATCCGACGATTATATGTAAGAATTTCCCTTTAGTAGAACACTTCAAACTGGACATAGTAATCTAAACATGCTTTATGAAGCTAAACATGCTTTATCAACAAGTTTGGAATTAACTATTCTAAAAGGTGTGCATTTTTGGTAGAACCCTGCAAACTGTTCTTCTGCAAAAAAGCTATTTTGCAACGTGAAACACCACTGTGGACTTGGTTGTATGATGCACCATTACAGTCTGTGTCTCTTCATAGCTCTCGGGACCAACCGAGTTATGATCTGGGATCTCAACCAGGTCAAGGAATACCCTGGAATTCAAGACGCAATAAAGAGGCCAAGTCGTTGCCAAAGTTATGATGAAGAATTGGCATCAGCTCCAGAGTGGCGTAGTGAGTTTATAAATATATATATTTCGTGCCTAATTTGAAATATCAGCTGATTCGGTCAATCGTCATATCACTTCCGCACCCTTGGGATACCAAAGCTGTTGCAGTGTGTTGTATATGATTGAAACGTTCCTTCAATATTATTAGGATTTATAATTTCAGTGGGTTTGGAAGATGTCCGCTACGTTATTTAATGACAAAACCCAGGTTTAATATAGATCGTAAAAACAGTGATGATATCTTTATCATATTCTAAGCAATGGAATACATTCAGTAATCCTACATTACGAATCATGATGTTTTTGACAAAACAAGCTTTGATTGGTATGTATACATATGTGAATATGGTATACCTCGTCAATAACATAACCTCATATATTAATTTCAAAATGCCTGGGCAACTAACACTTGTAAAACACAGGCCCACAGGAAACCGAACCTACACCGTCGGACGCACCAATAGTCAAAGTTACTGGCTACAAAAAGTCGATTTTTGTGCCAAACACAGTTCCCAGTCAATTTCTGCAACGTATCAAGCTCATTCTCAAGGAACCATGGATGTGGTGGACGGGTCATGTGAAGAACTACATGTTTCGGTTAAAGGAGTCTATGTCGAAAGAAGTTGAATATTATAAAACGAAATCAGGCTTCGGTCATCCGATAGTTGGGTATGTGATATATTTAGTAATAAAAAAACAACAGCTTCGTAATGTAGTGTTGTAATTGTAAAAGCCTCTATTAGCTTAATGGGTTAGTGAGTTTCACCAGAATGATTACAGGTCACTACGTGATCGCTAGCTGGTCTGTTGTGTCCTTGGACAAGACAGTTAACGGAAACTGCCTAAACCCAGTGAAATAATGGGTGCTACCAAATTAAAGGAAAGCCTCAGGCATACACAACACACTGCATAGCTCCAGTAACCCGACGGTGGGTGCGAAGTAATCAGATGATTTCCTGTGTCATAATATTTAAATGGAAAACATAGGTATAGTGGTAAACCAATAAACCACATACTCCATTTCAGTATTCACGTCAGAAGAACGGATAAAATCAAAGAAGCAAACTACCAAGACTTGGATTCTTATATGGAATACGCAATTAATTGGTATGACCAATACACCATAAAGCATGGAAATGTGCGGAGAAAAATATTTCTAGCATCAGATGATCCAGCGATAATGGAAGAGGCGAAGAGCAAGTTAGTTGTTATTTTTATGTTGTCGTTTTATCCTGCCTTCTTAACTAAAATATACCATGTTCTATTATTCCTTATTGTAATGAAAAAGCGAAAACTTTAAGTGGTGACTTATAACATCTTTAATTGGTTCTCCTAAAAGGCAAACGAAGTTTAAACTCTGGTAATGCATTTCTTAACTAATCGTTCATATCACCAATTTGACATTTGGGCTAATGGAGTTTTTCTGCAGCCCTTTATTTAATTTCTATTTATACTTTCACGATAAACCATCATTAATCTGACAAATGTTTTAAACGATTTAAGTTATATGGTCGTGTTTATATTGAAACAGGTTGTTGTTACCACACTGCATTTTTATTTGTGATTAAGACGTTCTTTCAATAGGTTACAACCCATCAATCCATTGGGTTAAGACAATTTTTACCAAGTTGCTTATGCAAGAAAACTACCGACTAGCTAGCGACCATTTTCGAAGCTGCAACTATTCGGCTGTAATTCTTCGGCGAAGGGAAAAGCACTTACCCACCAAACTAATTATTCGATAAAAGATTAAATTTCAATAAACAATACTTCGCAACAGGTACCCAAACTACCAGTTCCTATGCGGGGATTCTGCAAGTGCTGGTTTAAAATCGAGATTCACCAAAAATGGTTTGTTCGGTATCGTGAAGGATATATTTCTCTTGAAGGAATGTGATTACCTCGTCTTAACAATGTCATCAAACGTTAGTAAGCTTGTATAGGCGTATAAATAGACATGTAAAGTGGTCACATCCTATTAACTCGTCTTTTCATTTGATATTCGTGTGGCAAAAGGGCTAACGCGACCGATATTCTATAAACAATATTCGACGCTTCCACCATAGGTTCGAAACTTAGCCGGTTAAAAAATTATAGCAAGTGTGTGCTCGAAGGACAGGTAGTTAAACGCCATTTTCACACACATTCCTATCATACAGATTGGACGGTTGGTACAAGAAATGCGTCAAACTTCATCCCAGGATGCGACGTTTTTATTTGCCAATCTTGACTATTCATATCACGCCTCCCACGGTAGAGATATTGTCCACGAAGTCCTGCATGACCACACCCCGCTCACACCATGTGAACTTCCTTCAAACATGGACCGAGAGGCTCGAAGACGAAACAATGGTACTTGTGAAATGACAATAAAAGTAGGTGATCGAATTGCTAATAGTCCGTTGCTGAAGAGGGGAGTTATGCTAGGTGGAATAAACAAACGAACTAAAAAAGTTGGTATGTATCCAGCGTTTAAAGTTAAACCTGTATTGGTGCCTGTGTCGTATCTGTAGTAAATTCGCGTTTTGTGTAGTATCTTTTTCTGCATTATATTAAGTTTTGCTAAAGTTGTTGGATTAAGCCCTTAATACATGCACAGCTATGCCTGTTATCTGTCAAATTTTCCTCTGGCCTGTCAACTGGCTTTAATATCCACGCCGATGTTTTCTATAATGCTTCCCACAATACGTCATACGTGGCGAGCTGACGTGTTTCGTTTTGTGTGTAAATTCGTTTGATGTATCCATTATCATGAACGCATTCTGGAATGCGCAACAAGTAGTTCTGTTTGCTTTGTCAACTTAGAAGCTACAATTGATAATGCATCGGAGAAGGAGTCCAGATTGTTTTCGTAGTCTTAATAGCTGTTGAACTTCAGGCCAGATTTAGTGCAAGACATAGGCACATCATCCAATTAGAAAATTTCCTTAATCTCCACATATCCGATTTCAGTATTTGAAAACGAGGTATTTTAGCAAATTTATAATTATGGATAGCCTACGAATCCGAAGATTTTTAAAAGCGCGGAGGAAAGCATGCCTTGTATTTTACAAATAGCTTGTTTTTTAGCTGCTTAATATTTATTTCTGGAATCATATTTGCTTTAGATCCGGTTTTAAGCGTTCTTTCAAGATTATACTTGTTTTGTTGTTTTTGTCTGTTTTTTGTTAAAAACCAAAACGGTATTTTTTCTAAAAAAAAATAGCCTCTTTGGGCATAGCGCTTGGAAAGGCTTCTTTAATTTTAATCATGTTTGTTAAAATGTTCGTGCCATATTCGCCGCTGAAACCAAAAAATGCCATACTCCTACACGGATTCGTCAAATGGGATTAAACTTATTGTAATAAACAGGTCTGGCTTGCTTTGCTCTTAAGTTTTCTCTGTGTGTATCAGTGGCTAAAAATGCTCGTATCTCTCTCACCCACTTTTATTAGGTGACTGAAACTTCTAGTTTATATCGGGTAACAAATTGATGAAATGATAAAAAGAGTTAAACAGGATGAAACGAGATAAAAACGAGATGAAAACGAGTTGTAAACGAGTCGTAAACGAGTTGGTAACAGGTTGTAAACGAGTTGTAAGCGAGATTTTCTAAATTTAAGGCTTTACACAGGAAACACTTAAACTGATCAATAAATCTGGTCTCAAAGCTGTTCAAAAGGGTTAATGAAAAATGTTCTTACTAATCAGATATTAGGAAAAATTAAAGCAGCAAATTACTGGAGAGAAACAGAAAATACTAAATTTC
>CH002006.1:702834-716734 GCA_000149265.1 Ciona savignyi
ACTAAATTTCATAGAGACAAATTAACTGAGTTTGGTTGTAAAAATTATCTAGATTCTAGAACGTAAAACAATAACAATACGACACTTTAAAAGCAATTTGGTAAGTGAATTCTGTTGCACATGACTAATAAACACGGGTTTAGTATAAACTAAATGTGAAGAGTATATAAACCTTTTATTTCTGTCTTACCTTTAATAGGTGAGAGATGTCTGACTAAAGATAAGATGATGTGAAACAATAGGATTTAACGGTTCCTCTAAATACCCAGTGTGGGTAGTGTGTGGTAAGTGTGTGAGCAGTGTTTCAGGGTTAGGGTAAGCGTTTGGAGTTCCAGTATGCCCACACTGGGTATTTAGAGTCACCCGGATTTAAAGCATCTTTTTAATTTGTAATTAAATACAAGTTAAAAATAAACGTCACGTACAGTTGTTAGTTTAAGATAATATTAAAAACTTTACAGAATAGTTTTACAGTAGGTAACGCTTCCGGTGTGTTCTGTTTACACATTATTAAATTGCCGAATGAACACTAATTAAACGAACAGTTTACTCTCTACCTGCAAAATAGGCCTACAATGATTACTTTTTACATAAAATATCGCGTACTTAGACGCCCATTTACTAATTTTATGCATATTTAATAAAAATAAAACAAAATCTAATATCTATACGGCTCGTTGTACTTTTTTTCTTATCCTGCGTGGTCTGATCGCACCTGACCCTCGTGTTTGCGCTCACCTAGTATAAATAAAAAGCGTAACAGCTTTACAACGCCACATGTCAATCCATAAATAACCTGATTGGTCACTGTGTAGTTAATATTAATATTTGTTTAAACAAACCGTCTGGCGAGCCATAAATAAAACGAGTTTAACCTATCCGTAGTAAAACGAATTTGTAAGAACCATCATTTACAATTTAACAGGTTATGTTGCGACAGGCACAAAGATGGCTATTCCCAAAAGAATGAATATTTTTAAAACGGAAAAATATTCAAAGAAAGTAAAATGTTTCAGTAGAGTATTTTTCACAATTGGGTTGGCATGTTTAACACGTGGCTGGCTCTTGTAGTTTAGTAAATGATTAAAAGAAATTCGATTTAAAATCGAGTGGTCTGTCATTATGGTATCGCTGAATAATTTGTAATTCATTGCAAAAAAAAAACAATTTAGAGGTTATTTACTAAATAATGATTTAGTCCATACGGTTTAGCTGTTAACCGTCTTTTTTATAGTGCCAAAAATAATAGCACTGTAGAAAGGATGTCGGTCAAGGGAATATGTTCGAAAACCTTGGTTAGATTTGTACTTTTAAGTATTTTAGCCGCAATTATTATTGTCGCGTACTATGCTGGAACATCTGCACCAATATGGTAAGTTGCTTAAGCATGGATATTAATTTTTTTAAATTTTAAAAACGAAATCAAGACTACTGTTGTTTGGCCAATACGATTAAGCATAATTTATTGGTTTTGGTAGTTCATTTCAGGTAATGTACACATTATAAAACGCAACGATATTCTCTTACGTTTGAACTCAGTACTTGGTAACTCCCTTTTATAAACACATTAAAGTTAATAAAAAGAGTGTAATTTGCAAATGTTTTGACTGCTTTTCGTTTTGCAATCTCAGCACAATTTTTTGATAAAGACATCGGCTCGAGTAACCCGACGGTGGGCGCGACGTAATCTGACGATTGGCTGTGTGTTAATCTTGGTTTCCCAATCACGGGGATAAACATGAATATCCTATTACAGTGGTTAGTTTAGGGGCTAGGCAATCCCTGGCACGCGAGAGGTTTGTTCATGGCACGCTGTGTGATTTGACTCGCATGCAAACAAATATACAATAAGTATGTACAAACTTAAACTGTTCATGCTGCACAAATCAACCGTCTGAAAATTCGTAAAGTAAATATTGAAATTGTGCATAACAATGATTGCCACGCGAAATTGCTTTTATTTTGATTTAAATTATAAAATGGGACACTACATTTAAATGGCTGCCGAATCCCGTGCTATCATATACATTTTATTATGTAAAATCGAGCTAATTGATAATACACCGATTCTAACGTATGATATACAATCGTCAACGTAATATCAATGCTAGTTAACATAGTACATTGACCCCATTGTTATGTTGTACTGACCGCACCAAACAATACATAAGCAAAATAACCCAGTTTTATCCTGAGAACACTTATATAAAAATACTCCTAAAAACACTATTATGAGCTAAATGTGCAGCTTTAACCAATTTGTAGCGAATTTCTAGAGCAACAAAAGGATAAACATCCCATCATTTTTAACCGATTTATGGTAAATCCTTAGAACCCCTATCAAATCGGTAATCTGTCTACTTAACACTATAGCCTATACCCACGAAGAAATAGTTCAATCGAATTACAATCCATGGGGTAACAGATATAAAATAGATTTGCATTTACAATGTTAAATATAATAAATTTACCGACGATGTACGACTGTGTGTGAATTTGAAATGTGGTACAAAGCACAATAGATTACCACACAGTGACACCAAAATTCCAAGTAATCCTAAAAAATAATAATTTCTAATCGGCATATATACACGAATTTGACAAAATATAATTCTTTTTCCGAACATTAAAAAAAGGTATGGTAAAGATTGGTCGAACTCTTAAAATATGTTTTAAAATAGTCCATAATTGCGTAAATCTTACAAAGATATATACGGTTTACTAAACATGGTTAACTAGTTTGGTTTGTTATTTTAGGGGCTTTTAGTTTCTGCCTGAGCAAACAAAACATAAACTTAGTTTAAACATTACACCAATTGTGCTTGCATAAACGTATATGGTTTAAACATTACACCATTGGTGGTTGCATATACTTATATGGTTTAAACATTACACAAATTGTGCTTTCATAAACGTATATTGTTTAAACATTATATTAATTATGCTTAACCGTAACACTATTTAAGTCTATACCAATTATTTTAATGGTAAACATATTTAAACTAATGTCGTTTGCCGCATTTTTTGTGTTTCTTGTTTTCTATTAAAGTTTTTTGTTGGGCGTTTTATTGTAAAAAATAATTATTAACTAAACCTAAGCTACTATTATTTTTAATAAATTTGCTAAATACATTAATACCCCAAAATTAATACTTATAGGAATTCCCTTCCACAAGCAATAGAGTTCGTGAACCCTTACCAGAAAAGCACGAAATTTGGTCAGGAAAGCCAGAAGGAAAACACAAGTACAACATATTATACTGTGCATTAACGTGCTTGTATCATTTTCATCAATACTAACGTGTGTTTGTAGGCTTGGATGTGATATTTATGTTTATGCATATTAATGGGACTACACAAAGGGCGTTACTTTAATATAATTACTGGTAACTACACATCCTTTTTTAGTAATCTCAAATTATTCCATCGATAACGATTTGCTGATGAGACTGATGCAAAATAATAAAATGTTGGAAGAATTCTTTCTTTATCACCTTAAACATCCCGAAAATGAACTCAAGGAAAAAGACTTTTTTAAACGACTAGGAATACAACTACAGCAGTAAGTGCGAGTTCTTGGAAATTTCTACTTAGTTGTAACCATATGCAAGGCACTTGGCAGCGTTAATATTTATCATGCTGCAATAAGTCCGATAAACCGACCGTTTGCTTGACGTATTTTTTGCATGTGTGATAACATTCCCATTTTACGTGTGATAGGACGACCTGTGCTTTTCCACGCACGAGGAAAAACATAAATATCCTAGTTCTTGTCCACCTGTTCCTTAACCTGTATAATTATTTGTTCCGCCGATTATCTTGGTGGGTTAGTGCGTCACCTTTCAGCCCAAGGCGTAAAAGTACGAAACTGGTAGCTAGCTTGTCGTGTGTATCCTTGAACAAGCCACTTAGCAGACATTACCTAAACCCATTGGACTGGTGGGTGCGTTAACGCCCCTTTTGTTTAGCCATTACGGGGATAAACATTAATATTCATCACTTATCAATGTGTTTAAAATAATTAATAAAATACGTGTTACCAGGGTGATCTACTCCGACATTGAAAAGCTCTATTCGACTGCATTTCTTGAAAAGCAACAAGAATTTGAAAAACTTAATGATCTTGCATTCTCCTTTATATCGAACAGCCAAGTATTTATTAGAATTTGGTATTTATTTTTTATGTGGAGGATATAGGATAGGATATTTAGGTTTCATCTTCGATAATAAAAAAAATGCAAGAGGCCTTCTCACACGTGTAACCATTAGACTAGTAGCACCGATCATTCCACTGTGTTCAGGCAACGTTCGCTAAGTGCCTTGCCCAAGGACACAATATAGGCTTTATACATGCCGCGTGTACAAATTCGCATTAAGTCGTCTAAAATGTGTACTTGTTGAACAAAATTAAACCATTTCTGTGTGTGTATATAAGATTTTTTTGATAGAACCCTTCAAACTGTTCTTCTGCGAAAAAGCTCTTCTGCAACGTGAAGTACCATTGTGGACTCGGTTGTATGATGCACCATTACAGCCTGTGTCTCTTCATAGCTCTCGGGACCAACCGAGTTATGATCTGGGATCTCAACCAGGTGACAGAATTCCCTGGAATGCAGGACGTAATAAAGAGTCCAAGTCATTGCCAGAGTTATAATGAAGAATTGGCATCAGCTCCAGAGTGGCGTAGTAAGTTTAAAAATATAAATATTTCTTGCCTAATTTAGGAAGCAGATTCTTAACCCGTTAAACTGTTTATTTTTTCATATGTTTTTGACGTATATTTCTAATAATTTTTTGGGGGGATTTTAGTATTCTTTTTTATTTATTTCTGTATTCTTTTTTATTGCGTATAGGGACTAGCAATATTGGCGAAAGGTTTTTGATGACCTATTTAATGTTTTAGTTCCTGGCATAGAATACCTACAAAGATCTTACGGCAAATTACTGTTTTATACGTCTTTGCTTTCTGTTTTTTTTTACATTCAAACAAAGTGTTGAGTTGTGAAATTTTGTACTATAGAAATATTATTTAAATGTTTTTACTTGTGGGACTATGCTACCTTTGAAATGCAAAGTACCAGCAAATTGTTTGCCAGCAAAAAAACAACCCAGTGTTTATATTAGGCCTATTTTTTAACATAAGAGTATAGCACAAACACGTTTAAAATCCTTATCATCAATAAACCTACAGTACCTACCCCTATGAGGTTCTTAGGATAAATATTTGGTTTGGATTAATAAATATGTATATATGGTATACCGTTCGTCAAACGAATTTTAATTGTATGACATACACAGGCCCCCAGGAAACTGATCCTACACCGTCGGACGCACCAATCGTCAAAGTTACTGGCTACAAAAAATCGGGTTTTGCTCCAAACACAGTTCCCAGTCAATTTCTACCACGTATTAAGCTCGTTCTAGCAGACCCATCGATGTGGTGGACAGGTCATGTGACGAATTACATGTTTCGGTTAAAGGAGTCTATGTCGAAAGAAGTTGAAGATTATAAAACGAAAACAGGCTTCGGTCATCCGATAGTCGGGTATGTAAAATATTTAGCAATAAAAACACAGCATGTTTCATGGTCGCATAGTCGAATGGATAAAGTAGCCGATACATATACCGACTTACACACACAAAAACGGTCTTAGCAACGAACCCATTAAGGGTTTGAAGCCCGGAAAAAAAACACAGCATGATGTAGTATTGCAAATTGACCGTGTGGTCGATTGGTTAACGCGATCAATACATTTACCTTAATATACATGCAAAAGATCTTGGATATGACTCCATTAGATTTTTGAAGTATGGCACAGTTAATAAAATGTAACAGTAAAAGCCCCTATTGCCATTACTTTTAAACGTTGTTAAAATAATAACCCATATGAACGTGTATCAAACGTGGTCTCATTGATTCTAATACTTGATGAGTTATAAATTATATACGATGTACCGAATAGCCGATGTTTAAACACAAAGAAGTATAATTTACTCTTACATTTCTTAGTTTATTTTAAAACATCGTTAGGATTATAACACACCACTACAAAATCACACATTTAAACAAAACACTGGCGCAAAACTAGTATAAGGAATATTATTGGGTTATTAAAACTTCTCCATCATACAAGACAGTGGTTTTCTATTCACGAAGATAAAATCTTGAATATATCCCACTTAACAATGTACATACCCCATTCCAGAATTCACGTCAGAAGAACGGATAAAATCCGAGAAGCCGATTACCAAGACTTGGATTCTTATATGGAATACGCAATCAATTGGTATGATCAATACATCATAAACCACGGAAGTGTGTCGAGGAAAATATTTCTAGCATCAGATGATCCAGCGATAATGGAAGAGGCGAAGAGCAAGTTAGTTGTTGTTTCATGTTGCCGTTTTATCCTGTCTTTTTAACTAAAACAAAACTGAGCTTTTATGTTGTGCAAGGCAATTTACACATAGTGTTTACAATTTCAAGCCACTATACGCACAAAACCTTTATCATGTTTACGTATGTCAGAATGGCAGAGGATATTTATGTTAGCAAACATCAGATTACCTCGCGTCGGGTTATTGAAACTATTGCAATGTGTTATATATTAATAAGACATTTTTTGTGGATTTAGTAGAACCTATTAAGTCTCTGGGTTAGATCAATATATCTCCTAAGTGCCTTGTCAAAAGCAACACCCGACTAACCAGCGACCAGTTACGAATTTGCAGACCTTTGGCAAGCTAATCAATGGGTAAAAGACAAAATGTACGAAATAAACAATACTTTGCAACAGGTACCCAAACTACCAATTTCTATTCGGCGAGTCTGCAAGTGCTGGTGTAAATTCAAGATACACGAAGAATGGTTTGTTTGGTATCGTGAAGGATATATTTCTTTTGAGGGAATGTGATTACGTTGTCTTAACAATGTCATCAAACGTTAGTTGGCCTGTTTATATATCTATTGAGAGATGTAAAATGGTCTCATCATATTTAATACCTGACCAAATGAACTGATCGGTAATGTGTCGCATTAACGCGCCCACCGTCAAGTCGGTGTTTTTAGTGTGTTGTATATGATTGAGAGGTTTCTCCAAATTGATAGAATCCATCATTCCACTTGCTTTAGGCAATGCTAAGTGCCTTGCTCAAAGGAGACAACCGACTAGCTATCGACCAGTTTTAAACCTGCTACTATCAGCCTCAAAGGCGAGACACAAAATTACCAACCTAATCCTTGGGTTTAATATCTTATCGTCACCTTAGGATAGGATGGGTTATTCATGTTTATCCGTGTTAATGGGAAAACCATGGAATTTAACACACGAACAATCGTCAGATCACCTTGCGCCCACCGTCGGGGTGGTTACCGGAACTATTGCAGTGTGTTGTGTAGGCCCATGATTCACACGTTACTTTAACTTAGTAGAACCCATTAATCCTCCGCTTTCAGGCTATGACTGTTAAGTGTCCAATTGGACTAATCTATCGGACCTTCGGGTTAGTGAAGCTCTTGTAAAGTGTTATTCACCGTAAAGAATTGCTGCAGTTTTTTTCTCACCTATTACAGCCTTGTGTTTAGACAACATATGCTAATTGCAAATTGTAATGGCTAATTATATAGCAGCTGATTACACTTGTTTTATGCTGATGATCCCACAGTTCAAGTGTAGGTAACATATTAGTGTGTGAACATTCAAGGGAAAGATGATAAACGACTAACATATAGACGTATTTCTCTCATACAGATTGGACGGTATGTACAAGAAATGCGGCAAACTTCTTTACAGAATGCGACGTTTCTCTTTGCCAATCTTGACTGTTCATATTACGCAAACGGCGGCAGAGATATTGTTCACGAAGTTCTACATGACCACACCCCTCTTGTTCCTTGCGACCGAAAGGCTCAAAGAGATACCGACGGTAGTTGTGAAATGACGATGAAAGTAGGGGATCGCATTGTTAATAGTCCGTTGCTGAAGAAAGGAATTATGCTTGGTGGTTTAAACCAACGAACTAAACAAGTTGGAATGTACCCAGCGTTTAAAGTTAAAACCGTATTGACGCCTGAGTCATATCCTATTTCAATGGTTGAAAACGATGTCTTCTAGCAAATGTATTTCTTAAAAACAACCTTCGTGATTTGTGTTCGTACTGTTTGTGTTGTTGTACAGTTGTTTCGTTGGCTTCTAAGTTAATACCCATTCTAGTGTTGCACGGCCTATCATGGTGTAGATACGCAGGAGCAAAATTGTGGGTGATAAATCTAGGGGAATTCCCCGGAGACGTTAATAACCAAAACGGTATTTTTCCTAAAAAAACTATTTTTTTGGCATAGCGCTTGAACGGCTGCTCCAATCTGATTCAGATTTGGTGGAATGTAAGTGAATTACCTACTTATTTAACAATTAAAAAACATAAAAAAATAATATCTAGGGAAATACCCTAAAAAATAAGATTTTATTCTCAAATCATGATTGTGACAGGCGTGGAATGACGCCCCGACATCTACCAAAAGGAATGAGAAAATAGTAATAAAGCTTTGTCATTTGTTAGACAACATCGTCTAGATACGCAGGAGCTAAATTGTTGGTGATAAATCTAGGGGAATTCCCCGAAGACGTTAAAATCCAAAACGGTTATTTTTCTAAAAAAAATAGCTTTTCGGAACATAGCGTTTAACCGGCTGCTCTAATTTTGATCAGATTTGGTGGAATGCTAGATTGTTAGCCAACCTGTGTCACTTAAAAGAAAGAAAACATTTACTTAGGGTAACTCCCTTAAAAACGAAGATATGTTCCTGACTCATGATTGTGACAAGCATTCCACATTGCACTGACATCTTCAACAAGGATTTGTGTAATGGATTGGTCAATGTAATGTTTTAGGGTTATTGGTATTTTGGTTTTGTGTGTTGTATGTAACTTTTCCACTTTAATCGTGTCACTTTGCACTTACCTTTATTCACTGTGTTCGTAAGTTGCACCTCTTCAGGCGTTCTAGCCTATTCTACCCGCACGCACAGATAATTATTAGTTCGCACCTGTTTGTTTGCGCGCGCTTTTATTGTTGTCCGTTCGGAATGGATCTAAAGAATTAGTTCTCGCTTGTGCATCCGAACGGTCGGATTGTATTTTGATTGATCGTGTCGTATCGAGTAAGCTGTATATTTGAGTATTACGGTTGAGTGTTGGGTATTGTACGGTGTATTAAGTGATATCGTGGTCGTGTAACGCTATCGGGTACCAGTTGACGGTTGTCGCAGTTTTTATTATTATTTTAGCCGTGTTAATCTTTTACGTTTTATTAAATCGCCCTATCGTATTGGCGTATTATTTACAGTAGACTAAGGCAGACAGGTCCCACGATTGGCCGTTAGAACAGGGTTCTGGGACCACACTCTCTTAGGCGCAAAAAGGCCGTAACATTTGTCAAATCGGATTAAAACTTTAAGAATTGATAGTTAACATGAAACTTATTTACCAAGCCCATGGGGAATTTCCCGAACATGGGGAATTCCCCGAATTGAAAACTAAATCGAACTGTTTTAGGAATTTAGATTCATTTCAATACAGCACTTAAAAAAAGCTTTAATTTAAACCATTTGTGATGAAATCTTTGTAAATCTATCACGATTGTTTATTTTTACCTACATATGGAGAAGAAATTTGGTTTGATAACTATGGGACCCATGAGTTTATGCTTGCAGAAACAATTACTACATACACAGTGTATAAAATACAAAATGTGGTTAGGGACCCTGTAGCATGAATATATGGCATGCAACATGTGTTTTACGAATAGTGGTGGTTAAACACGTGGTTGACACTCTCTAGTTATTAGGTGATTGTGTTCTATACTTTATTTAAATGCCATTTCATATATATCTGTAAATAATAATGCGTACTTTTACATTTTCGCAGGAATCTCACTTCACCTTATACTTCTCACATTACAACATCCCATACCCAACGAGTTATTTGATTGAACTTTGAGTCTTTGAAATTTCTTAAGGTCAAACCCTCCCAACTGCTTTGCAATTCGGTAGTTACACTAATCAAGACGTAATGAGGGGTTAAATGTGCCAAAGGTATATACAAAATGCGATATAAAATCAACTTTGGTTTTAACAATATCCCATCAAGATAGTCATCCAATTAGAAGAACACTTTGGAAAATTTCTCCCAACGTGCGCCCGATGAGCTCCTGTTTGGTGGGTATTTCTGACAGAGGATTCCACGCGATCACTAAAAATTCAAAATGGCGAACGGTACAGTTTAGCAATCCCGAAATACCAAAATGGCTTATTCGAGTACGATCGTGTGGCCGAATGGTAAACGAGGCTGATACATATACCGTCATTTATTCAAAAACGGTCTAAGAGAAGAGCACATCAATGACATTAAAAAAGCTCTGGAAAGATTCACCGATGCCCAGGAACAACCCTGTTCACTGAAGAAAGTTGATGTTGTGGTTTTCCAACCAAAGAGGCTCACAGATGCTAACAGAAGCAAAATTATCAGAGTATAAATTGATCAAAAGAGACGTAATTCATGCCGATGAGGTAACTAAAGGGTATTTCAGTCATTCATGGTATCCCATTCGATCATAATAGTTCAGGTCGTACGTTCGTGTGGCCGAATGAGTAACGCGACCATATATAGCATGTGTGGCCTAGTGGTTAGCGCGCCCGATTCATAGACGGCATCTGTGGCAGAATGATTAACGCGACTGATGCGTATACCGATTCTATACAAAAATGATCTTAGTGACGATACGATTCTGTGTCCGAAACTGGGCTCGGTAAAAAAGTGTGTAGTGTATAGTATTTTAATCCGAATAATCTCACCCTCTTATCAATACGTTTAACTGCAATTACTATATCCTAAAAATCCATTATGCAATAATTTGTACTGTTCATGCAACGGTTTTATTTTTACGTTTTTCAGGTTCTAATTCATGTAAGTGAAAATGTAATTTTGTATATTAATTTTTCTATCATTTATCACTTACGAAGAAAATTAATACATAATCTCCACATAACAGTGTGTGTCTACAGGCGGGTATATTTTAATAGCTTAACTGCAAGGCAAATATTACAGCTCTGATAATATAATGCATCACGGAAGGCGTCACAATACGCCTTAGTATGTGCGTAGGATAGAAGCTCAAGAGAGTCGTATAATATATTTCCCGAAATTTGACTGGTAATTTAGGCAACATATTAGGTTAAACAAGACACAAAGGTGGCTACAGGCTTAATATTCTTAGAAGAACGAAGTACAATGTTTCAGTAAAGTCTTTTTACAATTGAGTTTGCATGTTTAACTCGTGGCTGATGGTAGTGTGATTATTGATTTAGTTAAATATTTAACAAAAGGAATTATTAAAAATTAGATTTAAAATTAAATCCTTTGTAGTTGCTTGGTATCGCTGAATAAATATTAATTAATTGTAATTGAACAAAATAGATAATTGGTTATTGTAGCTGTCAGGATGTCGGCCATAATAATGTGTTTGAAATCTTTGGTTAGATTTAGACTTGTGGGTATTTTAGCTCGGGTAGTTGTTTTCGCTTACTTTACCGGAACATCGGCACCAGTATGCTAAGTTGCTTAAGCATGGGTCTCAAAGCAATTTGAAAATGTTAAAACGAAATCCAAGACAACTGTCGTTTGACCAATGCGGTTAAGCATACTTTTTTTCATTTTGGTAACTCAATTTAGGTATGAACACTATTACAAAAACGCAACGATTTTTTATTGCGTTTGAAGTACTTAGTAAACAATTTTTTTTATTTTTACTGAACAGCGAATTAGTGGGTTCTACCACATTGAAGGAAAGTGTCAGATCATACACATTAAATTGAAAATAGCTCCAGTAACCCAACGATAGGCGCGAGGTAATATGAAGATTTCCTGTGAATAACGCCTCCTGAGTTTTAACATTCACGAAGAGAACGCGCACGCAAAATCTAAATTATAAAGCATGTACAAATTTAAACTGTCTAACCTGCACAAAGACAAAAGTTTGAAAATTCGTAAAGCATGCAAATCATTAGTCTTAATTACTGACAAGAGTTTTAATTACTAACATTTATATTAGGTAGTTGAATATGCAAACTGAACATAACAATGGTTGGCACGCGAAGTTTGTTTTGTTATGATTTCATTCATAAATGGCACACTACATTTAAAGCATTTAAATGATGTTTTTAACCCATCATGGGTTAAAAACTTATACTATCTCTTTACTAATCTCGCAAGCAAAACGACCAGCCAATTTCGACCACATGGTCGAGAATTTTCATTGTACCGATGTTACATAGAAGGATAATAAGGCAGGTGCTTTTGTTGTGTGTTTGGTTGGAATTACGTTTGGACGAATGTTTTAAACAAAGTGCATAAATCAAGTTACAATATAAGTAGTTTAAGTTAATGTGAATAAAATATACTGTAGTAAATTTGTAGTTAAGTATTATAAAATAATAAAACTGTTGTAAGGTTGTGGTTAAAGTTGTGGTCGTGGCTATTCATTAAAAGCGTGTGTGTGAACCCAGACAAAGCTCTGTCACACAGCTGTGTTTTACGATGACCACAAAACCAGTTACATCACTACACTACTGAACAACGCAATCTCACCTGACGACTTACACCATGCAATTTAAGATGCGAACAACTACAACACTTTGTTGCGAACACCCATAAAAAAATTCCCTCCACATTTCAAAAACCTCCTCACAACAGTTTTGTGGGGACCATAATTTATGCTTTCAAAATTCACGGACCTTACACTATATGAAAGCTTTCCCCACCTATTTAACTATAAGCAATTGATATGTTAATCCATAGATAACCTAATTGATCCCTGTGTACTTCTTAACCTTAATATTTGTATTTACAAACCGTGCGGCCAGCCATGAATAAAACGAGTTTAAAACTTGATGTTGCAGCTAACATACGATGCGCGCTCTTATCGACTGCACCCAGAATAAAAAGTCTAGTGGACAAACTACAGCAACAACCTTCTCAATAAATTGTGTGAATGTTCAGCTGATTAATTTATCGTGTTGTTGAAACTTGATGTTATTTATTTTGTGTTTTCATTAAACGTTAATGGGCCAACGTCATTTTTTTACTAATTTAGTGGGCCATGAGCAAAAAAAGGTTGAAAACACTTTTCCTAGATTTTCTGGACATTAAACAAGAAGGTGCGGTTTATTGAAAATCATCTAGGGCGCTATACACTTACAAAAGAGAAGATTCGTCTTCCAAAAAAAGGTTTTGTCGTTCCGTATGAACACCTTTCTCCTAATATTTATTTAATGCAATACAGCTTCTACCAATAACTTGTGCTAGGCTAATAATACAGAGCTTCTAATATTATGCATCACGAAAAACATCATAAAAGGTCTTTGTGTGTGCGTAGGATAGTAGCTCAAGATCAAGAGAGTCGTGTAAAATTATTCCTGACGCTAACACATAATATAAACCATTGCATTTGTGAATATGGTTATCATTCCTTATCTCTTTTCCAAACTATTGTTATTCTCTACCATTATGATTCTATTTGCCGAACTATTAACTGGTAGTTTATCAACTATATTACACATTTCCGGACGGTATGGAAACCCTTTGCTAAGGTTAAGCTTGATTAATTTGTGACTCAAGCAATGGTTTGTTAAAACGAATATTCAGGTTAAGGCAAGAACATATCGAGCAATTAGGTTATCTATTGACTGTCATATTAAAGGCGATTCTTCGCACATATGATCAGATATTTACGTAAATGTCATAGAGAAAGCTTGGCGTATTTTGATAAAGAATCCTAACTGCAGAAGGGCTGCGTTTATTGCCTGGGTTAAACTGAGTGACTTTGGTGAGTATTGTTAATGGCT
>CH002006.1:719872-745830 GCA_000149265.1 Ciona savignyi
CAGTGAACTGTAAGCCAGCAATTTATAGAAATAAACCAGCCATCAATCAAAGATCAGACTATGCGGTGGGAACAGCCTATTTCTTTCATGATTGTTGCTTTTCAATATATAGCTATAATCTGCAACATAGACTAGCAATGTTATTATCCACCCCTAGGCTACAAACTGAGAGTGTGAGAGATTTGGTATACATATGCATAGAAGTTGTAACAAATTTCTTTTGTTTTCTTCATTTCTAGAGTAAATTTAAGTTAATGTTGTAACACTAAAATGGATGACAGTTTTCAGCATTCTGGCATGGATGAAAGAAGTTTTATTGTACACAATAAAACAACACAAATTCAGTCATATGCGTTTAAACCAAGGAAAACGTCTGAAAGTATCTTTGAAAATGCAAGCCCTATAGAAGAAAATGTTTATTTAGAAACATTACCTATTGACATGACTTGGTGCCGTTGCAAAAACTGTATTCTTATGGACACACCGCAAGAATGTTTATTCTGCATGAATGTACATGCATTTGTACACAAAATAACACCACACTGGACTTGCACTACTAAAATCCCTTATTTTTCAATTATCTACTTGGATAAAGAAGTTCTTGAAGTTGCACTTGATGTACTGGGTTGATCACTATGTTTAAAATCATAATCAGAAAAATTAAAAACTGTTGGAACTGTATTTTTCACCAAGTGGTTTGTTTTCATCATCTTGGCCACTCCATTGGAGTCAAATACAATTTTACTATGATAATCCTTGTCACAAATATGTGCACTACACACTGCGGTTCTTTTTCCAGGTAGTTTAGAACGCTTGCATTGTTGTATCCATTGCTTCATCTGTTTTTTGTCGTTGTGAGGAAATCGATGGAAGAGCACAGGTGGATTGGAATTTCGTGTGCTGTAATAGGAATTTGTACATCCCGGAGCAAAACAATATGCTCCAATCACTCTTCCTTCCTTTTCAGTGGCTTAACTTTAGGCATTTTACAATATCTAATAAAAAGAACTAAATTGGAAAAGTGGTATATTCTTATTAACTTATTTGGGTAGTTAAGTACAGATCTATTATATATATTCTTCACTTACTTATCTGAGTGCTTGCTGGGTACTTATTGTCATACTACACATTGGCTACTCAACTGTGGATTAACTGGTTTATGCAATAAGTGGTATTCTCAACCAGTAGGCTAATGCTCAGTTTCAATAACAGCAGACATTAAATGCACCACATACGCAACAGCAAAACATTATACAAACAGCCAATGTAAACCATGAAAGAAATAGGCTTTTCCCACCGCATAGTCTAATCTTTGATTGATGACTGGTTTATTTATATAAATTGCTGGCAGTTACAGTTTAATGCATTCTGTTATAGTTTTCTTGTTCTGTCTTCACTTTTATGATTTATGATATAAATTGCTAAGACTTATTATTCTAAAGTCATTTAAATACGAGACCTGTATACCTCAGCATTCAGCTTAGGTCCAGGACCGTGCAGGCCTTAATGACCGCGCTTAAAGTAAGCTGTCACCATGTACATTGGTTCAGTAAGGCTATATGACAAGTGTTATGCTAAGTCTCCATAAAAAAAACGAAAATACAACGCTCCTGCAGGCGCTTCTGTTACTAATTCACCTCTAAACTGGCACATGATTGTATACAATGCATATAGGCACGAAATCTCAACAACGTCAATGACGTAATACGGGAAATCCCCTAACATAAAATGAAATGCATTTTTGCTCATAACTCTTTAACAAAAAAATATTGGAAGAAACTGATTTGATTTTTGAAATCAGCGTAGTTTTTTCCATTTATTAAGATATTCTTAAAATTGACTTCAGTTCCCCTTTAAGTATTTTAGCCGCAATGATTTTTGTCGCTTACTTTACCGGAACATTTGCTCGATTATGGTGAGTTGCAAAAGCATGGATTTCAATGCATTTTTAAAACAAAATCAAGACTACTTTCGTTTGGCTAATACGGTTAAACATAATTTATTAATATCGGTAATTCATTTCAAGTATAATGTACACATTATAAAACGCATCGATATTCTATTGCGTTTGATCTCAGTACTTAGTAAACTCCTTTTTGAATAAACACACTAAAATTACTGACACTAAAATTCTATTTGATAAAAATATATTTATTTTTCTGAACATTAAAAAAGGTTTGGTAAAAATTGGGTAAACTTTTAAGTATATGTAATAAAATGGTACATAAGTTCGTGAATCTGACAATTATACTGTTTACTAAACATGGATAACTAGTTTGGTTTGTAATGTCAGGGGCGTTTAGCTTCTGCCTGCGCAATCAAAACATATACTTTGTTTAAACATTATATCAATTGTGTTTCCATTAATGTACATAGTTTAAATATTACACTTATTGTGCTTGCATAAACGTATGTGGTTTAAACATTATACCAATTGTTCTTGCATTAACGTATATGGTTTTGAGTTTTAAAAAGTACAATAATTCTGCTTTCATAATCGTATATGGGTTAAACAATATACCAATTGTGCTTTTATAATCGTATATAGTTTGAACATTATACCAATTGTGCTTGCATAAACGTATACGGTTTAAACATTTCACTAATTGTGCTTTTAATCGTATATGGTTCAGACATTATACCAATTGTGCTTGCATAAACGTATACAGTTTAAACATTACACTAATTGTGCTTTCATAATCGTATATGGTTTAAACATTACACTTATTGTGCTTGAATAAACTTATGTGGTTTTAACATTACACTAATTGTGCTTGCATAAACGTATATAGTTTAAATATTACACTAATTGTGCTTTCATAATCGTATATGGTTTAAACATTACACTTATTGTGCTTGAATAAACTTATGTGGTTTTAACATTACACTAATTGTGCTTGCATAAACGTATATAGTTTAAATATTACACTAATTGTGCTTACATAAACGTATGTGGTTTAAACATTATACCAATTGTGCTTGCATAAACGTATATGGTTTAAACATTACACCAATTGTGTTTGCATAAACGTATATAACTTTGAGCTTGAGAAAGTACAATAATTGTGTTTGCATAAACGTATATGGTTTGTGTTTGCATTAACGTATAAAGTTTAAACATTACACTAATTGTGCTTGCATAAACGTATATGGTTTAAACATTACACTAACCGTGCTTGCATAAACGTATATGGTCCAAACATTATACCAATTGTGATTTCATTAATGTATATAGTTTGAACATTACACCAATTTTGCTTGAATAAACGTATATGGTTTAAACATTGTACCAATTGTGCTTGCATAAACGTATATAGTTTAAACATTTCACTAATTGTGCTTACAAAACGTTTATGGTTTCAACATTACATCAATTGTGCTTGCATAAACGTATATAGTTTAAACATTACACTAATTATGCCTATAAACGTATATGGTTAAAACATTATACCAATTGTGATTGCATAAAGGTATGTAGTTTAAACATAATACTAATTGTGCTTGCATAAACGTATATAGTTTAAACATTATATCAATTGGGTTTGCATAAATGTATATAGTTTAAACATTACACTAATTGTGCTTGAATAAACGTAGGCCTATGTGATTTAGACATTACACTAATTGTTCTTGAATAAACGTATGTGGTTTAAACACTTCACCAATTGTGCTTGCATAAACGTATATAGTGTAAACATTACACTAATTGTACTTGAATAAACGTAGGCCTATGTGATTTAGACATTACACTAATTGTGCTTAAAAAACGTATGTGGTTTCAACATTACACTAATTGTGCTTGCGTAAACGCATATGGTTTACCGTTAACGCAACATCCGAATACAGACATACAAAACCGTGTTCAATAGGTTAGCGAACCAAGATTCGATAATAGGTCCAGTTTATTTTGGTATGACCATTTAATAAAACAAATTAATTTATTATATCCACATTGTATACATGTAAGTTACTTTCCGATTTTATATATGCTTCCTATAGCTACAGCCTGAAAAAAAACATATTTTCTGCCCATTTGCTATGTAAACATAACTAAATGTCAAAGTAAGCCTTCTTTAACATGTGCTAAATCCACTGGTCTAAACTGAATACACTTCTAAACTCGTCTAGACTTAACGTAAAAGCGTTTAGTGTAAAGAAGCCTTAGATAGCTTAAGGTGAGTTTTGTGTATTAAACAACCAGTCGAGACAGAAAGTACTTTACAATAATTACTGGTTACCATGATGTCATAACAATGAATGTTTTGCAACTTTTATTACTTTGTCATATTTACAGTTAAATATAGAATGTATTGTCTAAGTAGGTTTGTCGTAAAATAAAGGGTAATTTAAACATTATACCAAGTGTGCTTGCATAAACGTATATGGTTAAAACATTATTACACCAATTGTGCTTGCATAAACGTATATGGTTTAAACATTACACCAATTGAGCTTGCATAAACGTATGTGGTTCAAACATTATACCAATTGTGCTTGCATAAACGCATATGGTTTAAACATTACACCAATTGTGCTTGCACAAACGTATACGGCTTAAACATAACACCAATTGTGCTTGCATGAACGTATATAGTTTAAACATTACACTGATTGTGCTTGCATAAACGTATATGTCTAAAACATTACACTAATTGTGCTTGCATAAACGTATATAGTTTAAACATACCACTAATTATGCTTGCATAAACGTTTATGATTTAAACATTACAACAACTGTGCTTGCATGAACGTATATAGTTTAAACATTACACTAATTGTGCTTGCATAAACGTATATGGTTTAAACATTACAGTAATTGGGCTTGCATAAACGTATATGGTTTAAACATAACACCAATAGTGCTTGCATAAACGTATATAACTTTGAGCTTGAGAAAGTACAATAATTGTGTTTGCATAAACGTATATGGTTTGTGTTTGCATTAACGTATATAGTTTAAACATTACACCAATTGTGCTTTCATAAATTTATATGGTTTAAACATTATACCAATTGTGTTTGCATAAACGTATATGGTTCAAACATTATACCAATTGTGCTGGCATAAACGTATATGGTTTAAACATTACACCAATTGTGCTGGCATAAACGTATATGGTTTAAACATTACACCAATTGTGCTTGCATAAACGTATATGGTTTAAGTCAGGGGTCAGCAACCTACGGCCCGCGGGCCGCATCCGGCCCGCCAAGCAAAATCATCCGGCCCGAGACATCTTACTGAAGTATCATAGACTACGGCCCACTGTGTCATCTGCAATCTTAGATTTTGATGAATTTCAAAAATCTATGCGGCAATAATAAAAAATGCGCCTGACTGTGTCTATTAAGAATGTGTGCGTGTAGACAAAGAAAATGCTTTAAGAAAAAGCAATAAGTTTGTGTGAAAGTTGGCATGCGCATTAGTGAGAGTAGAAACAATTCAACTATAATTTTATGACGTTATGACACATATAATGACATGTAACATTATGACACAACATACATCGTTTTTGCTATTTCATGTGTGTTTGCATCGTGTTCTTTACTAACCAAAGTCCTGTATGATAGATAATAGGTAGTAAACATATATTTTTCTAATTACGGCCCGCCGAGATCACTTTGAGTTTGGTTTTGGCCCGCGACTATGAAAGGGTTGCCGACCCCTGATTACACCAATTGTGCTTGCATAAACGTATGTGTTTCATACATAATACCAACTGTTCTTGCATAAACGTAGATAGTTTAAACATTACACTAATTGTGCTTGCATAAACGTTTATGGTTTAAACATTACACTAATTGTGTGTGCATAAACGTATATGTGGTTTAAACATTACTCCACCAATGGTGCTTGCATAAAAGTATATGGTCTAAACACTATACTAATGGTGCTTGCATAAACGTATATGGTTTAAACATTACACTAATTGTGTTTGCACATAAACGTATACCATACAAAATGTGTTTTACAAATAGAGGCGGAAAAACACGTGAATCTATCTAGTTCTAATCCAATTAATTTGATGGTAAGCATATTTAAACTACTGTTGTTTGCCTCATTTTTTTTTTTTTTGTCTTTCCTATTGTAAGATATCTCGACCCATTAATGTTTTATTGATGTCTATGATAAATCATAAATTGCATCACAACCAAATTACGTCACAATGGGAGTTTGTGTTACAATATCTATACCCGACCGCGTGTTAGAAAATGCTTCCTTTTTGATTTAGTCACCGTACAGTCTGCAGCACAGTAATTTATCTGATACCGTGTATTTTCCGTTCCGGTTCTAAAGCCAAAGTTTGGTGAGTGTAATTGTTTACTATTTCATACGTACACCCGTCAATTATTGATTTTGGTCCCTTTATTTTTAATTTACAGAAAACCGTATCATCCCTCCGAATCATCCCCACTGCGTAACATCTCCGTCCATATCGTCCCTGTATCACCCCCATATCGTCCCTGCCCCCTCCGTTCCGCATCTGTAACCGTTTGAACTCTGATCGCCAATTATAATTCGAGGACACAAACTGTCTGTTCTTTTATTCGATACGAGTTATTTTCAAACCAAAGCAACGACCGTTATCTCCACCCGCGGAAGTAACATCGTTTTCAAACTGAGCAAACTGATCAAACCCATCGTAACCGTACCTCTCGACCATGGATAACCAACCAGAACACCGCGTAGAACAATGGCTGGACAACATTGAAGAAGCCAAGCAGCCAGGCATTGAAGAAGCCAAGCAGATACCAGCACCACCTAATTCAACCACACCACTCGATGAAAAGCACGAATCAGTAAGTGTTGTAAGCACTACAAGCTCGATGCGCAGCTTTAAGCTAAAAGATAGCAAGGTAAAGCTTGAACTTGCTAGGCTTGCGCGACAACAAGACTTAGAGAGAAAAGAAGAAAGCAAGCTGCTCGCTGAAACAGAGGAACATAAAAGAAAACTGCTCGCTGAAGCAGCTGAAAGAGAAAGAAAATTACAAGAGGAACTCGCCGACCGTGAATCCCGGCGAAAACTAGAATTGGCTGAAGCTGAAGCTAGGGCATGGGAGGAAGCATCGCTTCCTGAGGCCAGACACAACGAAGTTCAAACCCGCCAATATGCTGGCTCAACGACACCGCTTCTAGAGCAGACTACATCCACTGAACAATCACGCAACGAGATAACACCGACCGCAGCGCAGCCACCACAACGTTCTACTCTGTACGCCCCGCCCGTTGTGCGCCCGAAGGACAGCGCTCTGTCACATCTTCCCTTAACCGAACGTCATTTGCCACCGTTTCCGTCCGACATCCGGGTGAACGACGAAAGAGAACACGTGACAACACAGCATCAGAACCGACCGTCCCGATATGCTGATCGCTCCCCAATGCGCAATCAACAACGACGTACACAGCTATCACCGACTCGTATCCGACGAGATTCACCACTCCGTCACGTAAATCACCAAGAGGTAGGTGAACGCTTTCTACTAGGGCTGCGAATTAACGGTTAATTTAAAAAACGGTTAACTGATGTAAAAATAATCGGTTAACCGTTAACCGATTTTCTTTAAACTACCATCAAATCGGCACCGTTTTTGGCAAAAAAGTTCAGGCAGCCGTAAAGTGCAAAGAAATAACGCGCGTGATTACCGGCATTATCGGGTCTTATTTATGTGTTACTTTATAGTTTTTAAACGTCACCTTAAGACACATAGTATAACTTTGATTGTAATGCGTAATATTGAGTTAAAAATTAAACAATCAGCGTCTGAATGGTTGCTTATATTACGCTGACAATCAAACAATCGTCGTGTGAATGGTGCGTATATTACGTTGACAATCAAACAATCGACGTGTGAATGGTTGCTTATATTACGTAATAATAAAACAATCAACGTGTGAATGGAGTTATGTATATTTGAAGATTATTAAAACGCAATTACGCCCAATTAAATGGGGGCGGTAAAGTAACGTTAAAAATCGGTTAAAATTTGACGTGACGGTTAACCATAAAAACGGTTAACCGTGGTTAATCGTTAATTTTTCGCAGCCCTACTTTCTACCCAAACCAATTGTACAAAAATTTAATGGAGATCCGATGGACTACTGGTCCTTCGTCAACCGATACCAGCTACATATTGCCGACAAAGTAGACTCATACGACCTAAAATTAGTATACCTACTCCAACATTGCACAGAGCCCGTCTGTGAGAAAATTAAGCATAACTCCGTAGATAATTACGAAAATGATGGCTACGAAACGGCCATGCAAGAATTATTCGAAAGATATGGTCAACCCCATATAATAGCACGACGGTGCGAGAGCTTGTTGCAGGAATTCCCGAGGGTGCCCGCAGATGACCCCGAAGCGCTGGAGAAATTGGCCGTTCTGCTCCGAAACTGCTGCGCGTCCCTGGAAAAGACAAGGGTAAAATCGACGGTAGACTCTGTTGGCTTCATATCGACGCTGGTCAACAAGCTGCCATTGGAACTGAGAAAGAAATGGATATCCAAGTCGCTGAGTATACAGGACAAAACAGGTGCGGTAGCTGTTTTTAAAGACTTTGCTAACTTCGTTAGAGAACAGAGTCGCGAAGCTAACTCTGTGTATGGAAAGTGTTTACTGCTAAAGTCCACAAACCCTGTAGTAACTACCGCACGAAAACCGAAAGTGTCGGCTTATAACGTGAACGTGACTGCCGAATTTCCCACTGCTGCCGCTCCCACTCCGAAACCGTCCGGGCTGCAGTGCCCTGTCTGCAAGAAACCACATTTGATTGGCGCCTGCCGCGACTTCAAGGATAAATCGTACGAGCAACGTAAGCGCGTAACCCGGGAATGCGGCCTATGCTTTAAATGCCTAAAGGCAGGCCATTCCGTGCGAGAATGCCCACATAAAATCAAATGCAGTGTAGAAGGTTGCACCGGCAACTTTCACCACACCTTGCTCCATGACCCGAGATGGATCATCAGACCCGCAGACCGAATTGAAAGCAACACGACCGTTAAAGCATGCATGCACTCGCTTAGCGCTAAGAAAAACACCGTGGTACCGACTTCCGCATATTTAGACATTGTCCCGTACGCGTTAGAAGCGGAGGCAAAGAGACGAGAGTGTACGCTCTTCTCGGTTCCGGAGCGAACCGCACATTCTGTGACCGTCGACTGGCCGATCAGTTACAAGCTACGCCGACTGGTCGCGCCGCGAACTTTGACCTGTGTACAATGACTACTTCCGAACCGATCAATGTTAAAACGACTTCCGTCTCGTTAACTGTTCTTCCGCTTGCTGGCGGCGAAGAGCTTAACCTGCCCGACGTTGCGCTCATTAAGGAAATTCCCGCTACACCGAGCAAGATTCCAGAGCGCAATAAACTGAACCGATATAAGTACCTTCGTGGAGTGGACCTGCCACAAATTCCCGATGGTGAAGTGATGCTGTTGATCGGCAACGACAACGCAATGGCACACCGGTGCCTGGAAAGTCGCTTCGCACCAAATCCACGCGAGACGCCTGACGCTATCCGGACCCCCCTAGGCTGGCTGTTAAAAGGACCGTCGCTGGACAGCTTGCCGAACGAAGAGGGTGCAGCCGGATTCTTACTTCAAGCCACAGCGGGCTCAGGAAGTGACGAGGCGATAAAGGACTTACTCATCAATGACGTTGGTGATGTGTTCCCCTCCTCCGATACTGCTGCAACCGACGACGTTGAAACATTGATGTGCTGGCTTCGAAGCCACAAGGAGGCGTCGGAGTTTGGCATGAAGTACTCAAAAGAAGACGTCATGGCTTACGATATAATGACGCGCCGAATTGAAAGAGTTGAAGGCCACTACCAACTTCCGCTGCCATGGAAAGACGACAGCACCGTTTTACCGGATAGCCTGCCAATGGCAAGGAGCAGACTATCAAGTTTGAAGAAGCGACTGGCGAGAGATGTCGATTTTTCCGTAAAGTATACGAAATACATGACGATGATGTTGGCAACAATGGGTACGCAGAAGTAGTGCCAGAGGACGAAGTGAATACTACCAACAAGTTATGGTACCTCCCGCATCACCCTGTAATTAACCCAAAGAAACCAAGTAAGGTTCGTATCGTGTATGACTGTGCGGCGAAATGCGAAGGACAATCTATAAATGACAAGCTGATGAAGGGCCCTGATTTAGTGAACCCGCTGGTAGGGGTGTTGATGAGATTCCGCAGAGAACGCGTGGCTATCGTATCCGACATAGAAGCAATGTTTCATCAAGTTCTGGTTGCCCAAAAGGATCGTGACGCTCTGAGATTCTTGTGGTGGCCAGGAGGCGACCTGACCAAATCACCCGTTCCGCACCGCATGAAAGTGCACCTGTTTGGCGCCCGCTCGTCACCGTGCTGCGCAACTTTCTGCCTGCGCGAAACTGCCAGAGAATTTGGCAAGTTTTTTCATCCACGAGTGGCCGAAGTTGTAAAGAATAACTTTTATGTGGACGACTGCCTCGTAACCGCCGTTGATGATCAAGCCGGCATCCAACTGGTGAAGGATTTACGTAATCTACTTTCAATGGGTGGCTTTAAACTGACGAAGTGGCTATCCACTAGTGTCGCTGTGATGGAATCCGTTCACGGCCGATGATCGAGCAAAGGTGATTCAAGATATTCCGCTAGGAGGAGAGGTACATGAACGTGTTCTGGGAATCAATTGGTGTGTCCAAGACGACGAGTTCAGATTCGACATCACTATCCCGACAAAACCGCTGACACGACGAGGTATGCTTTCCGTTACCAATTCACTTTTCGATCCATTAGGCTTTGTTGCCCCTGTTGTATTGGAGGCCCGACTTATTTACAGAGATCTCTGCTTGATGAAAACCGACTGGGACGAGGAGGTCACTGGCACCGAGCTCGAGCGATGGAAAGCTTGGTGCAACAGCCTTAATGAACTGACCCGCATTAGAATTCCTCGGTGCTTCAAACCACAAGTCCGTCATCCGACCCCCGGAGTACAGCTCCATGTATTTGCAGACGCATCTACCGCCGCCCGTGGTTGCGTATGCTACCTTAGAACTACCTTCGAGGATGACAACACGACATGTTCGTTCGTGATGGGAAAGTCTCTTCTCTGCGATTCTGGTAAGCACACAATTCCTAGATTGGAGCTCGAAGCTGCACTTGACGCAGTAAAATTATCGCGAACCGTGAAAAGGGAACTCGGACTGGACGATTGCCCGTGTATCTACTGGACGGACTCGACAATTGTTCTACAAAGCCTTTTCTCTGACTGCAAGAACTTTTCCGGTTTTCTCTCGAAACCGCCTCTCTCAAATCGAAGCATACACAAGCGTGCACGACTGGAGACATGTTCCTACGAAACTGAACCCAGCTGATCAAGCGTCACGTGGAACGACGGCAGGGACCATGATGAAGACAGGAACGTGGCATTCCGGCCCTAAGTTCCTACACCGTCCCGCTAAAGACTGGCCTACTACGTTTTTACGGCCACAACCAACGGAGCAAATCTACCGAAGTTTTGACCTGCCAAAACCAGAATCTGTATTTCTGACAGCTACCAGCTGCTCACCCACGGACAAATTCATCCGTTATTTCTCGTCCCTACATCGATTGAAGATAAGCACGTCCTGGATTCCTCCGTTTTTGTGCATACCTGAAGAACAAGGTAAAGAAGGACACCGCAAAAATTCCGACATCGCCGATTGATCGCCGAGGAGCTTCGCATCTGCTGAGAGCGCCCTCGTGCGGTACGTACAACGTCGGGAGTTCCCCGATTGGATGCGCATGCAATCGACCCGACGTCCGCCGTCTACGTCACCGATCTACAAACTGAACCCTATTCTCAATGATGGCATTCTACGCGTTGGAGGTAGATTGGACAATGCACGTCTTGACTACAAAGCACGCCACCCTGCCATTATCCCCGATAACTGCCACCTTACTGACCTACTTATCGATCACTGCCACAGTGTTGATGCTGCACACTCTGGTATGAATCACACTTTAAACATTTTATTTCAGCGCTACTGGGTGCAAAATGCTAGAGTTGCAACCCGACGTATCCTGTCCCGATGCCTACTGTGCCAGCGAAGAGCTGCAAGGCCCGAAAGACAGATCATGGCTGATCTCCCGCCGTCAAGACTGCAAATTGACGAACCACCGTTCACTCATACAGGAGTGGACTTCTTCGGCCCGCTACTGACCAAGTTAAGGAGAAGTGAAGTAAAACGGTATGGGTGTCTGTTTACATGTATGACTACTCGCGCCATCCATCTAGAAGTCGCTACGGACTTGTCTACCGACGCGTTTATAAATGCCCTGCGACGTTTTACGGCCCGACGAGGTCCTGTCACTCACCTGTATTCCGACAATGGCACTAACTTCGTCGGCTGCGAGCGGATACTTCGAGAATGTATAGAAGAATGGAATCGCAATCAAGTTGGCGACTACCTGAGACAGAAAAATATAATCTGGAAATTTAACCAACCAGCTGCAAGCCACTTTGGTGGGGCTTGGGAACGATTGATCCGTTCCGTGAAATTTATTTTGCAGGCATTATTGCAGGGCAAGCCGCTCGATGATGACCTTCTACACACCCTGCTTGTTGAAGTGGAGGACATTGTCAATTCCAGACCGCTTACACAAGTACCGCTGGAGATCGGAGAAGACCTGCCGCTGACACCGAATCACCTTCTGAAAATCAACCCTACAATTACTCCGCCACCGACAGTCGACACGTAGTACAGATTGCTACGCCCGACGACGCTACCGAGTTGTCCAGTATCTCGCTGACGAGTTCTGGAAACGCTGGATCCAAGAGTACCCTCGATCAATAATCTCTCGACAGAAATGGCACGAGCAAAAGGACAATGTTGCTGAAGGAGATGTTGTGCTCCTTGTGGACAATTCCGCCCCTCGAGGACAATGGCCTCTAGGCCGCGTGAACAGCTTGTTTCATGACAAACATGGGATCGTTAGAAGCGTCGAAGTGAAGACTGCCGCTGGGCTAATGAAGCGGCCTATCGCAAAACTTTGCGTGATCGTGAGCGAGCGAGAGAGGAGCGCCCCATGACCTGGCACGGCGTTACGCCTTATTGTATATATTGTGTATATTTTTTTTGTTTTTTTATTCTTCGTTAAAAATGTGCCTCGAATCTTTTCTTTGTGTAAAAAAATTGAAACTGCTTTGATGACGCATTTTTCCATTTTTGGCGGGGGAGGATGTAAGATATCTCGACCCATTAATGTTTTATTGATGTCTATGATAAATCATAAATTGCATCACAACCAAATTACGTCACAATGGGAGTTTGTGTTACAATATCTATACCCGACCGCGTGTTAGAAAATGCTTCCTTTTTGATTTAGTCACCGTACAGTCTGCAGCACAGTAATTTATCTGATACCGTGTATTTTCCGTGTCGGTTCTAAAGCCAAAGTTTGGTGAGTGTAATTGTTTACTATTTCATACGTACACCCGTCAATTATTGATTTTGGTCCCTTTATTTTTAATTTACAGAAAACCGTATCATCCCTCCGAATCATCCCCACTGCGTAACATCTCCGTCCATATCGTCCCTGTATCACCCCCATATCGTCCCTGCCCCCTCCGTTCCGCATCTGTAACCGTTTGAACTCTGATCGCCAATTATAATTCGAGGACACAAACTGTCTGTTCTTTTATTCGATACGAGTTATTTTCAAACCAAAGCAACCCCGTTACTCCACCCGCGGAAGTAACACCTATTATAGATTTTGTTGCGTGTTTTTAATGTAAAAAAATTATTAAATAAACCTAAACGACTATTATTTTAATGTATTTGCTTTGGGGGTGCGAAAAATTAACGGTTAACCACCGTTGGTTAACCGTCGAGTCAAATTTTATACGTTTAACTGTTTTTTTAACAACTTTTTTTTAACTCTTATATATTCGTTGGTTGGTAAAACGTACTTTTCTGATGTGAAATACCTATCTGGCAACTGTAGTTTGCTTCAATGCTATGCATAGAGCTGGGCGTAGTTACGAAATTACGTTCAGTTATGTAATTACGGACATCGGAATTGCGTTACGGACGTCAAATCGAAATTACGTAATTACGCATTTCTCCGTAATTATTCAAACGGGATATGCATTTTTTTTGTTTCAGTAGAATAGTTTGAACCATCGGTAGGAATATATCACAGTCGCTGTAAATACACGCGATCTTGGATTCGCGCCAATTTTCTTATCTGTAATCAGCACGACAAGACAAAGGGTAACGCCGCCACGCTCTGCGGCTTGTTTACTCGGCGAACGCTATGTATCGACGAACGGCTGCCCGACCTATAACTTTCTTTGCCATAAACGGTGCCGATTTGACAGTAGCCTAAAGAAAATCGGTTAACGGTTAACCGATTATTGTTACATCAGTTAACCGTTTTTCAAATTAACCTTTAATTCGCAGTCCTAATTTGGTTAATACATTTTCCCTCAAAATTGATACTTATAGGAATTCCCCTTCACAAGCAAGAGAGTTCGTGAACCCTTACCAGAAAAGCGCAAAACTTGACCAGGAAAACCAACAAGATAACACAAGTATAACATATTATACTGTGCATTAACAAACTTGTATCTGTCCCAAACAATACTAACGTGTGTTTGTAGGCTTGTATGTGATATTCATGTTTAGGCCTATGAATGGGAAAACACAAGGGACGCTAGTTTAATATAATTACTGGTAACAACACATCCTTTTTTAGCAATCTCACATTATTCCATCGATGACGATTTGTTGATGAGACTGATGCAAAATAGTAAAATGTTGGAAGAATTGTTTATTTATCACCCTAAAAATCCCGAAAATGAACTCGAGAAAAGAGACTTGTTTAATCGACTAGGAATACAACTACAGCAGTAAGTGCGAGTTGTTTTGTAAAATTCTACATAGTTGTATTCATATCTAAGGCAATAAGCGACATCTAAAAATTAACATGATGCAATAAGTCCGGTAAACCGACCGTTGGCATAAGGTATTTTTATGCAAGTGTGATAACATTCCTATTCTACCTGTGATGGGACTTCTTGTGCTTTTCCACGCACTAGGAAAAAACATAAATATCCTAGTTCTTGTCCACCTGTACCTTAACCTGTACATTTATTCGTCCGACCGATTATCTTGGTGGGTTAGTGCGTCGCCTTTCAGCCCAAGGCTTGCAAGTACGAAACTGGTAGCTAGCTTGTCGAGTGTGTCCTTGAACAAGCCACTTAGCGGACATTGCCCAAACCCATTGGACTGGTGGGTGCGTTAACGCCCCTTTTGTTTAGCCATTAACGGGGATAAACATTAATATCCGTCATATAACATACCCATATGTTAAAAAATAATTATTACAATACGTGATACCAGGGTGATCTACTCCGACATTGAAAAGCTATATTCGAATACATTTCGTGAAAAGCAACAAGAACTTGAAAAACTAAATGCTCTTGCATTCTCCTTTATATCGAACAGCCAAGTATTTAGAATTTGTTATTTATTTGTTATGTGGAGGATATAGGATAGGATGTTTATGTTTCATCTTTGATATTGAAAAAACGCAAGGGGCCTTCTCACACGGGTAACCATTAGACTAGTAGCACCGATCATTCCACTGTGTTCAGGCAACGTTCGCTAATTGCCTTGCCCAAGGACACAATATAGGCTCTATACATGGCTCGTATACAAATTCGCATTAAGTAGTCTAAAATATGTACTTGTTGAACAAAATTAAACCATTTCTTGGTGTGTATTAAATATATTTTTTGATAGAACCCTTCAGACTGTTCTTCTGCGAAAAAGCTCTTCTGCAACGTGAAGTACCATTGTGGACTCGGTTGTATGATGTACCATTATAGTATGTGTTTCTTCATAGCTCTCGGGACCAACCGAGTTATGATCTGGGATCTCAACCAGGTCACAGATTATCCTGGAATTCAAGACGCAATAAAGAATCTAAGTCATTGCCAAAGTTATAATGAAGAATTGGCATCAGCTCCGGAGTGGCGTAGTGAGTTTATAAATAAAAGTATTTCCTGCTAAATTTGAGAAGTCAGTTGATTCCTAACGCGTTAAACTGTTAAAAAGGCTATAAATTTTTCAAATATTTATTTGACAAAGATTTCTACCAAAAACAATTTGGGGGGTTTTTAAGAGTATGCTTGTGAAATTTTGTACTATGGAAATTTTATTTTAATGTTAATTTTACTTGTGGGAACTAGGCTGTGTTTGAAATTTAAAGTACTAGCAAATTGTTTGCCAGCAAAAAATGACCCAGTGTTCATATTGTGTTTTAAAAAACAGAGTATAGCACAAAACGTTTAAAATCCTTATCACCAGTAATCCTACAGTACCTACCCCTATGATGTTCCTAAGAAAAATCTTTGGTTGGGATTAATAAATATGTATATATAATATAACCCTCGTCAAACGACTTTTACTTGAATGACACATACAGGCCCTCAGGAAACTGATCCTACACCGCCGGACGCACCAATCGTCAAAGTTACTGGCTACAAAAAGTCGGTTTTTGCGCCAAACACAGTTCCCAGTCAATTTCTTCCACGTATCAAGCTCGTTCTAGCAGACCCTACGACATGGTGGACGGGTCATGTGAAGAACTACATGTTTCGATTGAAGGAGTCTATGTCGAAAGAAGTTGAAGATTATAAAACGAAATCAGGCTTCGATCATCCGATAGTCGGGTATGTAAAATATTCAGTAATAAAAACGCATCATGTTGTAGTGTTGCAAATCGATCGTGTGGCCGAATGGTTAAAGCGGCCGATACATTCACGGAGTTCTACATGCGAAAGATCTTGGATATGACTCCATTATGTGTTTGAAAATGGCACAGTTAATGAAATGTAACCATAAAAGCCCCCATTCCGATTACTTTTTTACGTTATTAATGTAATTTCTCGCATTTACGTGTATCAAACGATGTCTCATTTATTCTAGTAGCTGAGTTATTAATTATATACGTTACATAATTAATAATCTGAGCACTGTATGTCTTGGGAGCGTGAATATATATTAATAAGGTACACAACACTTCATAGGAAATTTTATTTTATTTTATCTTTGAAAACATGCAGGGTTTGTACATGTGTTAACGTCCGATTCCTAAATTCACTATTCATAAAATAAATAAAACTAAAAATCATAGTTCTTTTGTGTAAACAAATAAATGAAAATAGAAACTAAAGAATGTAGTGACGTCATATTAAACAATTATCCGGCCCACCGAATAGCCGATATTTTTACACAGGTACAATTTACTCCCAAAATTCTAAATTTATTTAAAACATCGTTACGATTATAACACACCAAGACAAAATCACACATTTAAACAAAAACACTGGCGCAAAACTAGTATAACCAATGTATAAATGGGTTTTACCAAAACTGAAGGAACGTCTTCATCATACAACACATAACAATAATTTAGGTAACAATTTGGTTGCAAGGTGTTTTGACCTTTGCGTTTTATATTTACGAAGATAAAAGCGTAAATTTATTCCACTTAATCATGTACATGCCCCATTTCAGAATTCACGTTAGAAGAACGGATAAAATCCAAGAAGTGGTTTACCAGGATTTAGATTCCTATATGGAATACGCAATCAATTGGTATGACCAATACGTTATACAGCACGGAAATGTGTCGAGGAAAATATATCTAGCATCAGATGATCCAGCGATAATGGAAGAGGCAAAGAGCAAGTTAGTTGTTGTCTCATGTTTCCGTTTTATCCTGCCTCCTTAATCTAAAACAAAACTGTGTTATTTTTTTAAGTTGTTATGCAAGGCAATTTACATATATTATCTAAAACTTCAAGCCAAAGTGCGCACAGAAGCTTTATCATGCTTAAGTATGTCAAAATAGTAGAGGATATTCATGTTTATCCCTTCAAATTTCAGATTACCTTGCGTCGGGTTACCGAAGCTATTGCAATGTGTTGTATTTTTAAAAGACATTCCTTAGTTGGTTTTAGTAGAACCTATCTAGTCTCTGGGTAAGGCAATATCCCCTAAATGCCTTGTCCAAGGACAAAATCGACTAGCTAGCGACCAGTTACGAATTTGAAAACCTTTGGCAAAAGGCAACGCATTTACCCACCAAGCTAAACGATTAAATGTTTTTAAAAAACTATACTCGCAACAGGTACCCAAACTACCAGTTCATATGCGGAGAGTCTGCAAGTGCTGGTGTAAAATCGAGATACACCAAAAATGGTTTGTTTGGTATCGTGAAGGATATATTTCTCTTGCGGGAATGTGATTATGTTGTCTTTACAATGTCATCAAACGTTAGTAGGCCTGTATATCTGGCTGTTGGGACATGTAAAATGGTCACATCCTATTATCTGGCCAAATATATTGATGGGTTTATTATTAACCGTTACTGTGTCGCATTTAACACGCCCATAATTGAGTCAGCCCAAGGACAAAGCCAACTAGCGACCAGTTTCGTACCTGCAAACCCTCGGCTGATATTCGACGCATTAACCCACCTGACTAATCTGTAGGACCTTTGGGCTTAAAAAGCTATTGTAAAGTGTTAAACACCGTGAAGGAATTGCTGTAGATTTGTCTCCTCTATTATACCATTGTGTTTTGACAAAAACTGATAATTGCAATTCTTAATGGTACAACTAATTAAATAGCAGCTGATTTCAATGGTTTTACGCTGATGTTCCCACAGTTTAAGTGTAGGTTAACATAATAATATGTGTACATTCAAGGGAAAGATGTTAAAAGACTAACATTTCGACACATTTCTCTCATACAGATTGGAATGTTGGTACATCAAATGCGGCAAACTTCATCACAGGATGCGACGTTTCTTTCTGCCAATCTTGACTGTTCCTATCACGCAATTGGCGGCAGAGACATTGTCCACGAAGTTCTACTTGACCATAACCCGCTCGTCCCTTGCGACCGAAAGGTTCGAAGACATACCGACGGTAGTTGTGAAATGACAATGAAAGTAGGGGATCGAATTAAAAATTATCCGATGATGAAGAGAGGAATTATGCTAGGTGGAATTAACCAACGAACTAAACAAGTTGGAATGTATCCAGCGTTTAAAGTTAAAACCGAACTGATGCCTGAGTCCTATCCGAATTTAATGGTTGAAAACGATGTCGTCTAGCAAAGCAAAACGACCAGCCAATTTTTATAACATGGTTACAGAATTTTTTCATTGTTGGTGCACAGTTTCATTCTTGGTGCACAGCTGTAATTTGCGATCAATCGGGATAGGAATATTTTAGTTATGTTGGTAAAATTTAGTTTAGGTAATGTACACAATATAAAAACGAAACGATATTTTATTGCGTTTGATCTTTGTACTTAAAAAATAATATAAAATTGGAAGCCAAAATGGAGTTGCAGATTCTTAACTGCTCGTTAGTTGTCGGTTGTTCTCTTAGAAAAGGTACTTAACGGACATTGCCTGAACCAGTAGGTTAAATGGTTCTCTTAAAAGTTAAATAACGTCAACACAGTGCAATAGCTCCGGTAATCTGTGTATGGGCGAGAGGTAATATGACAATTTCCTGTGTTAAAACGCTCCGTTGCGTATTTGCGAGATAATCAAGGGACAAATGATCGTAGGGTGAAATTTAGACGCATTTCTCTTATACAGATTGGTTGGTACAATAAATGCGGAAAAGAAATGACAATAAAAGTAGGAGATCGAATTGTTAATAGTCCGTTGTTGAAGAGAGGACTTGTACTAGGACCTAGTTGGATTAAACAAACGAACTAAAACAGTTGGTGTGTACCCAGCGTTCCAACTTAAACCCGTATTGGTGTCTGTGCCGTATCCGTTTTCAGTGCTGTGTAAAACGATTTTTTTCTAGCAATTATTATGGATCCCATACGAATCGGAAGATTCAAAAGCACGGAAGAAAGTATGCCTTACATTTTACAAATCTCTGGTTCTTTAGCTGCTTAAAAATTATTTCTTGAATCATATTTGCTTTAGATCCGGTTTCTAGTTTTCTTTCAAGATTACACTTGTTTTAATCTTTATAATTTTAAATTCACAGAAGTGAGAAAATATGATATATTCTTCTTTATATCAGGTCTCTTTCATAGTATGAACAATTACGAATCATCTTTTCTCACTTGGTAGCATCATAGTACTTATTATTATATTGTTTCTTTGCATTATATTTTCCTCTGATGACTTGATTTATCTCCAAACATTGCACCATCCAGCCCGCTTTAAAAGTGACGCGGTTATTGTATATAAAAAATACATAAAATTAAAGTTATTTAAAAAGGCTACAACATATTCAAAGAAATAAAAATGGGCTCTATAAATTTCAAAATTTGATAAAAAAAGATTTTATTGGATAGAGCAACATGTAGGAAAGGATAGGATAGGATATTGATGTTAATCCTCTTGAATGGAAAAAACGCAATGCGCGTTAACACACGCGCAATCGTTGGGTCACCTCGCGCCCACCGTCGGATTACCAGAGCAATTGCAGTGTATTGTGTATGATATAGTAGCTTTTCCAATTTGGTAGAACCCATTATTTCTCTGGGTTAAGGCAATAGGATATTCATCTTTTTCCCCGTGAATGGGAAAACCAAGGGTGTATCACACGGTCAATCGTCAGATCACCTCGCGCCCATCGTCGGGTTACCGGAGCTATTGCAGTGTGTTGTATATGATAGACACATTCCTTCAATTTGGTATAGAACCCATTAATCCGCTGGTTTCAGGTCCGTAAAGTGCCTTACCCAAGGACACAACAAACTAGCTAGCGACCAGTTTCGCACTTTCGATTGAAAGGCGACGCACTTAACCGCTAGACCAATAACCGTTTAGTGTTCTGCCGAAGACCACAGTCAACTAGCTATGGACCAGTTTCGAATCTGCAACCCTTCTGCTGAAAGGCCCACCAGACTAATTGATGCAATTGGTTAACAGTTGCTGTAAATTCTTCTATGTGAGCGAACATGCCTTTGCCCAGAATTGCTACATTAGTGGTGCGTTTAAAGTTTTCCTTAGTATTGTCAAGTTAAACGCGCACAACACTTTCTTACTGGTGTTTAATGAGCGTTTTTCTATAAACGAAATAAATACAATCAATATGGCGTCAGGAATATTAATAATTAGTAAAAGTGACCAAAAAATGTTGCCCACCAACTGAGTATCGTAGCAGGTATGTCAAATTAGTAAATCAATTTAATCAGCTTCATTAACAATATTTTCTGTTAACCGCTCAGTACTTATTCAAATAGAAAAAATGACACGAGGAAATAAGATAAATTAGTCAAGTTTTTGTGACATCACAAACAACTTTGAAATATTGGGATTGCCAGGTCTAGCATCAGGGGCAAACAATGGATGTCGCTCAAAACACAATCCAAACATCAAACGACGTAAACATAATACGACACAAATGTGACAGTTGCATTAGATGCAGTTGGTTAGCAGTTGCATTTCTGGACAATCACTAATTTGAACTTGACATTTGATTAATACTATTTCTATGATTTGCTTATTGAGTTTCGTCGCCCAATCACGCGTTTCGCTTTTCCTGTATTGGTTTGACTTTGATACTTCATAATTTGTGTTACAGCGGTTCAGTTCTTACACTTACTTGTACTATACTTCGTTCTTTAGAAATAAATAGTGAAACAAATAGTTAAAATCGATTTGCTGATTTTATATCAAGCTAAAGCCAATAGAGTAAGTATAGTTTTGCGTTTTGTTTTTTTAATTTATATTCTTTTGTATAAAACTGTATTTCAAATAAAAGAGCAAACGAACCAAGCAACCAAGACGAGTTGTTAACCCAAGCAACCAGCAAATACTATAACTGCGGAGCATCAATCAATAAAAGTCAAGTTAGTCCTATTATATTTCATGAAATGTATATTGCCGCGCAAGCAGGCGTGTTTAATCATTCCCTTACTGTAATGGAGACGCTTTACTTCAAACAGTTTAATGACTTGAAACAGGATGTGTTTGTTAAAGTTTCCAAGTTAAGCGAAACTGAAAAGTTTTAATTAATCGCTTGAAATTGGTAAACTATCTTAAAACGTACTTATAATAGCGGTAGGGGTACAGTATAGAATATTCATGTTTATCCCCGTGAATGGAAAACCAAGGGGGTTATCACACGGGCAATCGTCAGATAACCTCGCGCCCATCGTCGGGTTACCGGAGCTATTGCAGTGTGTTGTATATGATAGACACGTTCCTTTAATTTGGTAGAACCCATTTATCCGCTGGGTTCAGGCAATGTCCGTAAAGTGCCTTGCCCAGGGACACAACCGACTAGCTAGCGACCAGTTTCGCACCTGCAACCATTCGATTGAAAGGCGACGCACTTAACCACCGGGCGAGACGAAGGATTATAGAATGTACCCGATTTTGGCCATGTTGAACGGTTTATGGCGGAATGCTTAACGCAATCAATTTATTTACTGGTCCATATGCAAAGCGATCTTATTTACGACCCCGGTAATGGGTGCGAAACCTTAAATAGTAAATGATACTTTTGGCAACAAAATGATTGGTATAACATCCCATTTGATTTTTTATGCCAGGCCAAGTTTTAAAAAGTGTATCTATTCGCGGAGGAGTGCGTGTTTGTGGCCGCAATAAAGTAAATTATGGTATGATTATCGTTGTCAGTTTATATATAAATTTTTACATAAAAAGGTATTGTTAAGCAAGTGGGCATTTTTCATTATATAACATGTGTTTTTCTAAGTTGTGCTTGGAGACATGGTACTGTACAATATGGTCGTGAATTATAAATACTAAAAGGAGGGAAAGAGGGAAGGAAGATTTTTTATCCTGTCCTAAACATTAATCCCAAACCCACAACTAACTATCTCCAACCCCATGTTTATAACTAACTCTCATATGTCCTAATTTATATTTTAGTGTACCGTTCAGCCACACGAACGTTTTATTTTGTTTTTTTTTTGCCGCCTTAGTTTCGAACCCATAGTGGGTTAGTTGCTAATAGCGTTTTGTGTATTTATGTTTTGTTTTTTTTTTACCGAGCCAAGTTTCGAATCCATGATGGGCTCGTCGCTAGGACCGTTTTTGTATAGAAGTCGGTATATGTATCGGTCGCGTTAACCATTTGGCCACACGACCGTACCAGCCACACGAACGTTCTTAAATCCTGCTTCCTATAAATGCTGTGGCGACATCAAGTGGAAATGGGAGATAGAATCATACCTTACTGGTATGGTTCTAATATTTTGTACAATATGTTTACCAACTAGTCATTATATTAAAACCTATTGCATTAAATGGTAAACGTAATTATAATTTGGCCCTTGAGAAAAAAGCAATAGCAACGAAAGTTTCGCCTGTTCTCGAAAACGGTTTTAATTCTTGGTTTGACTATTCATCAGCAGACCAAATTCGTTCAGTTTTTATACATGTAAACCACCATTTAAGGCTGATTGTTTACCTATGTTAAACATTGGTTATTTATTGTTAATTATAGTTTAACGTATGTTAAGCTATTAATGTACTGCATACATCGTGCTAAGCTGGCTATACATTTGTATTGATTTTTAAAACTCGCGTTTAACATCCACCGACTTGATTTAAGATTAAAATGCTGTAATTAAAATAGTCGCAATTACAAATCGAGATCATATTATTGGCTTGATTCCATAGGTTCATTGGTCATGAAACATGGAAATATTATCGATGCTAGTTGAATCACGTTTTGCATAAAGATTTCCTAAGAAAGGATATGTTATTTTCTATGTACTCCAGACATCTCTTTCCTTTAAAGGAAACACTTCGTTGCGAGCAGATTAATTGAAATAGGATGTTTTGATCACAAATTCTTCAAACGTTTGCTCATGGAAAATTTTAAAGTTTCAATCTATCAAATGGGAATGAAGGTAATATATCATACATAGGATAGGATGGGATATTCATATTTATCCCCGTGAATGGGAAAACCAAGAGGGTTAACACACGGGCAATCGTCAGATCACCTCGCGCTCATCGTCCGGTTACCGAAGCTATTGCAGTGTGTTGTATATGATAGACACGTTCCTTCAATTTGGTAGAACCTATAAATCCGCTGGGTTCAGGCAATGTCCGTGCCTTTCCCAAGGACACAACCTACTAGCTAACGGCCAGTTTCGTACCTGCAACCTTTCGATTGAAAGGCGACGCACTTAACCGTTAGACCAACGTGCCGTACAAAAATGCTTAATCTTAATTTATCCGACATAGTATTCCAGTGGATTAGTGTGTCGCCTTCACCCAAAGGGTTGCAGTTACGAAACTGGTTGCTAGCTAGTCGTTTTTGTCATTGGGCAAAGCACTTAACGGACATTTCCTGAACCCAGCGGATTAGTGGGTTCTAAGTTGAAGGAACGTGTGAAACATACACAACATATTGCAAAGTGTTTTTACTCCTGGGGTTTAGGGATTAAGAATTTTATAATTTACTTGCTTTTTGCAAGGAAAGGTCTGGTATAAAATGTGTTTTACAAGTTTTAAAACGTTGGATATCGAAAGAACTGCATAACAATGTATGATATGTTGCACCAATTAGTAATTTGCGGATGAACGTAAAAGATGTTTTTAGGCCGAACTATGTGCGTGGACGTAATTAATTTGGACCGAAAAGATAAAATACCGTGTTCTCTAAGGGGTGCCTGCCTCGATGCACCGTACTGTCTATGTAAGGAATTCACTGCCCGCTATTTAAGAATAGGTGTTATAGCACGAATCTTTTGAGACGTTTTTAAACCCGGTTCTTACCGAGTATAAAATCATACATTTAAATGCTCTGGAGATACCAAATTGAATTAAACAATCTGTAAGTTGTGACTCTGTGAGTCTATACCCTTTTTCTGGTTCGAGGAAATAGAAAACAGCAGACTGCAATATAAGCAGATAATATACGAAGCTGTCGTTAGAACTTGGCAGATGAAGTTTCGATGCGACCAGGAACAGGTAGTCGTCGTCAATTGTACAAGAAAGGACTGTTGAAAAGATAGTAGTTGTATATTTAAATGTATCAATAACCTTTGTTTTACACTCCAGTACTGAGACGAAAATAATCCATCATGAATTATAAAGTTTGTCTTATTGTTCTGGTTGGTTTCTCTCTACTCTCCTATGCTAAAGAAGACGGCGCAGAACCTGCAAGTGATTGGTGGTACGGCGCAGAACCTGCGAGTGATGGGTGGTACGACGCAGCCCCTGCAAGTGATGGGTGGTACGGCGCAAAACCTGCAAGAGATGGGTGGTACGGAGCATCCCCTGCAAAAGATTTCTATTGCACACGTAATGAAGAAATGAAATACAATAAAAGAACAATAGCCACGTCCCCGGCCGTTAGTAACATAGTTATTATCTAGTAAGCTCACCAAATGTCGTTGGTATTCCACGTTTTATTACGTTGCAAACACTAACATCATCTTGTTTTTTTAGATATAGTATTCCTTGCACTTCCCATTCGCGTGTGGAGGGTGGAAATTGGATTGAACTTACCGACGTCGTTTCTATTGATAGAATACCCGTGAAGCCTAATGTATTATATTATCCACAGGCGTTACAGCGACACCGCCATTTTCAAAGTGAGAAATTCCACCGATTGAAGATGGATCAGTCAAGCTGCTAATCGGGGCAAACGTTTCACAAGTTTTTCATGTCGAGTCTATGAGAAGCGGAATTGATCGGTTTCCCGACGCTGTCAAATCCCGCCTAAAAGATAGTTTCTTAGCCCATCTATAGTGGTAAAAAAAAACATTTCAGTTGTAAGGCGTTGTGTTTTTAAAGGATGAAAGCGACCTTAATTCGATGATCGACGATATCGATGACCTCAAGAACAGCTTTCTTCGGTTCCCGACCTCGATTGAATACCGAAGAGCACACGACTTTACAAATGAATCAGTTAAGTTTGTTGATAATCATAATGAACTATCC
>CH002006.1:814684-825619 GCA_000149265.1 Ciona savignyi
AACCACTAAAAATTTGACAAATTAATTTTAGAGAATCTTAGAAAAGATTTTAAAGAGTTTTTAGTATTTCCGCTACATATCAGTATTTTAACTAATGTGTGTTTGGTTTATTTTCAATTTTTTTATTCAATTGTGAAAAACAAATGGGATATTTTTCAAGAAAATTTTGGGAACGAAATTTAATCACAGAATCAAAATTCGAATGGATTATTCAAAAATTTTATTTTTATATTAAGTTTTTTAGAGTTAGAGATAGTATATATATTAAAAATACACTGATTCGGACAAAGTTATGCAAGTTTTACCTTTGATTGCCATGCAAAACGCACACACAAACACACCGAACACACACACAAAAACGCACACACACACACCGCACACTCACACATGCGCACACACACAAGCCATCCCATATCGTATCAACCACACATCATTTCAAAGGGAAATTTATCATCATACACTTTCAGTGAGACTAATCAAATATTTTCCTGCGTAGTAAATCAACGTCACACGGTAGTAAAAACCATTCAACTGTGCAAGTTATAGAATGGGGTTAACAACCATGGAAGCTTTTTTTCTAGTTTAGAAATACTGAATGGTGAATGGCCAACAATATTATTTGTTAGGGGCGCAAAAGCTACATCATTTGGTTGAAACGTGTCGCACTAAACCACCAGACTAACCGGTCGGACGATGATTAAACACGTCTCAATCATACACAACAGACTGCAATAGCTCCGGTAACCCGACGGTGGGCACGAGGTGATCTGACAATTGTCCGTGTGTTAACCCCTTGGTTTTCCTATTCACAGGGATAAACATGAATATCCTATCCTGTTTTGAAATAAAAACATTGATTGAACAAGTCTCACCTCAGCTCCTTTAGACCTTGGTTCTCATCCTGCCCATTGTTGTTAAGGGAGATGACAAGAGCGTATTTCTCTCGGAAGAGCTCACGGCCTCGGATGATTCTTAACTTCTCGAGTGGTAGATACGGCACGAAGTTTAGAGAAATGATAACATATCCTGTGACCTCTTCAATGTCCTGTGGAAAAGGAAAATGTTCTTTTGATGTCGGCTGTTTAAAAACCAATTTTGGTACCTTGATGGGTTTATCCGATTATTATCTTTTATTTTATGCATATATTAGAGTATTGTCTTTCAGAAATTGAACAAAGATTGTATAAAAGAACTATTACCTTAAAAAGCAATTATTAAAAGAACAAAACTAAAAAGCGTGGTGGATTGTAGAGATTTAGGTTCGAAACTGGTTGCTAGCTAGTCAATTCTGTCTTTGTGCAAGACACTTAATGTAGTAAACATTATCTGTGTCCGGCCTGTTGATCTAATGGTTAAGTGCGTCGCCTTTCAATCGAAAGGTTGCAGGTACGAAACTGGTCGCTAGCTAGTCGGTTGTGTCCTTGGGCAAGGCACTTTACGGACATTGCCTAAACCCAGTTCTACCAAATTGAAGGAACGTGTCTATCATATACAACACACTGCAATAGCTCCGGTAACCTGACAATGGGCGCGAGGTGATCTGACGATTGCCCGTGTGTTAATCCCCTTGGTTTTCCCATTCACGGGGATAAAGATGAATATCCTATCCTATCCTATAAAAGGACTATTACCTTAAAAAGCAATTATTAAAAGAACAAAACTGAATAGCAGGGTTGATTGTACAGATATAGGTTCGAAACTGGTTGCTAGCTAGTCAGTTGTGTCTTTGTGCAAGACACTTAATTGAGTAAACATTATCTGTGTATTAATATATATATTGTCCTTGTAGGTTGAAATTTTAATGAAAGCATAATTTAAAAAAAAAACTTGAAAAATTTAAAAAATAATACCTTTTTAAATCAAAATGCATTCATGGCATATAATAATAAAAAAAGTATGTGTGTTTCTTATTTTTCTACAAAAATATTTTCCAAGCCACAAGACTTCATTAGCAAGGTCAAATCGTAAAACAAGGGCCGTATGGTGTTGATGTGCATAACATACATACACATACCAACACATAACTCGCATAGCGGTATATCGTTGACGCTATCTTTAACTTAAAGTGGTCTTTAACGCGTGCGGGCGTGTTTGCTTATGATAAGGTACCTTGAAACTCGTGTGGGTTGACAACGGTTAGATAAACAAAAAGTCGTAAGAAGGACAAGTCTAGTTGGAATTGCGATAATGGCGGTAAAGATTCGTTTTTTATACCGAGCAGTTTCGAATCGCTAACGTGCTCGTCACCAATACTGTTTATGTGTAGATTTTTTTGTATCTGTCGCGTTAACCATTCGGCCACACGACCATACATGTTTGTAGAATTCGTATGTGTATCAGTCGTGTTAACCATTCGCTCATATCACGGTAAAATTCGCTTTTTATGGCATTAGCGCCAGGCAATAAAAACCTTTTTTCTGTTTTCATTTGTTTTATATAAAATCGTGTTGCACGTGTTCAACGTGGAAACAAAAAATAAACTAAATAATTAAACGCGAAAAGATATATTCAACCGACGGTGGGCGCGAGGTAATCTGACCGTGTATTAACCTTATTGGTTTTCCCATTAACGGGGTAAACATAAATATCCCATCCATAATTTAGTTTTAGTTTAAAAAAAGGATCGTGTTTTTGATACGTTGTTTAAATTTTATTAGTTAAAAATTGTGATCTTAATTAATGAATATAAAACAGTCTTTTAAACACGCCGAACTATAAGCAGTACCACCTTACTTATCCAGTGTATAAAACCGAAACTAAAATTTACTCAACCCTACTCACGGTGTAAAGTTACCAAAATCTTCATTCTGTCGACCGAAGCGTGAAAATTTAAGACTAACGACAGAGCAACGCTAAAGGAGGGAAAGAGGGAAGGAGGGAAACTGCTCACCAAAACTATGAAAATTAATTTAAACCCTTCCCTAACACACAAATCTCAACCCAAAAATAACCCTAACTCCAACCCAATGTTTAAAACTAATTTTTTTAGCCTAATATACATTTTAGTGTGTAGTTTTCCTCCTTTCCGCCTTCCCTCCTTTTAGTTTTGCCCAAACGACACGCAAGCACGACATTACGGATCGTTAAAAAATGCAGCAGTTGCGTCATCAGTAATCTTGGTGGGTGGCATTGTTTTTCGGTGACCTTGGGATATGAGGCTCACGACCGGCAAAAACAAACAGACGTCGCTTGTTTGTTACGAGGTTTAATGAGAGTTTAGGATACGGTATAAACTCGATTTTGCCAGTTAAGTTTTGTGCTTTGCTAAGGAGATATATCTGCCGCTGCCGTATTATACATTTTAACCGATGGTGAGTGCGAGGTGATCTGGCGATTGCCAGTGTGTTAACCCCCTTGGTTTTCCAATTCACGGGGATAAACATGAATATCCTATCCTATCCTTAATGCATTAAGCAGTATATTGATGCTTAATATTTTTGATTTAGTTTAGTTTTATTCATTTTATGCCCCAATATTATATAATGGCAAATAAAGCAAATCACGATACAGGAACAGGAAAAGACGGCAAAACGAACAGTCGTTAAAACACGCCATTTAAAAAAAGTGATATACATAAATTAATACAGCGGACGCGGCCGCCAAACTTATACGAAAAACAATAATGGTATTACAGTATAATGCTGTCTAAATTGATAAAAAATAATGTCTAAAAATTGTATCCGAAGCGTCTACATTAAACAAAAATTCGCAAATAAAGAGATTGTTTGCTTGGTCGTAAAAACGCATTAAGGTACTTAAGCAAGGAATTTTTACTGTACATGATGATATTATACATTGCCCTTTGCGTTTATTAGATAGTTTTGGAATATCTAAGTTTTGCGGTAATTGAAATAACATCGCCATTTATGAGCTAAATATGAAGATTTTAGCTTGAGCGCGCACGTGTTAATTAAATGGAAGCGATTTTGGTTTCTGTATGGCTAACTTACCACAGAAAGCGTGTGCTTTAAATCATCGAATAAAATTTCTTGTCTGGTTGAAGCAAAAATAACTACACAGTTACACCGTTTAGAAAACGAATTGATTAAAACAGCAATTTTTATTGTTTATGTTTTCTTTTTTTTTCTCTTTTTTTAAATCAATAATTAAAAAAAGATACATGTAAAACCGAATAGGGTGGTGTTACACAGGCTTGCTCACAAATGTGTTAAATATAATTGTGAATTTTAATAGCCATAGTATAACACTGAAACTAAATGTGGAGCTTGGTAGCGAACAAGCGTGTTAAATATAGGATAGGAAAACTATGTTTATCCTCGTGAATAGGAAAACCAAGGGGGTTAACACACGGGAAATCGTCAGATCACCTCGCGCCCACCGTCGAGTTGCCGGAGCTAAACCACCAGACTAACCCGTGGGACATAATTGACCATACGTCAAATAAAGAAATAAAATGTGATTTAATTTTACGTGTTTTGGCATATGCCCTTGTCGTTTTTTAACTTATTTTTGTTTTTATTAAATGTAGGCTATTGTTTTTACCGTGCAAAGTTTTGAATCTATGATAGGCTCGTCACTAAGACTGTTTTCACATAAAAATCGGTGTACGAATTGGTCGCTTTAACCATTCGGCCACACAACCGAATTTGGATTGGGGTTTCTTCGTGTTTAATATATGGTTGCATCATTAGCAATAAGGGTGTGGCTTCGAAACCAGGCGCAAGCGGATCGGTTAAAATTCTTTAGAAAATCACTGGGCGAAAATTTCCTGGACCAAGTCACTATGTAAAAGCCAAATATAGAACGGTGATATGAACGAACGTGACCACTTCATACCGATTTCTTTATATAAAAACTTAGTTACAAGCAGTGATGGGATTTAAGAGGTTCGCATGATGGGTTCGGTCAAACCCGTTCTTGGAACGTCGGGATAATCACCGATCCGATTCTTGCTTTTTTAAGACATTAGACCTTCTAGGGAAACTGTTGTTAGTAAGTACAATACAATAGAGAACCTGTTCTTAAAATTTTGAATCCCATCACTTGTAACGAACCCTTCCAAGCGTCAAAACTAAAGTTTGTAAAATAACGAAAATTTCCAGTTATTTAACGGTTTGAACAAAACGTGTAATGCCTTTATCTTTTTAATACACTACACTGCAACAGTTCAAATAACCCGACAATAGTCTGGTCAATTTCCTATAATGTGATGCACAAAGGCGACCCTAAAACGAGGAAAGGAGGGAAACTGCTCACAAAAACTATGAAAACTATCTAACCATGTAAACACTAATCTCAACCCCAGAACTAACCCTAACTCCAACCATAACTTTAAAATTACTTTAATAATCTTTATTTTAGTTTGCACTTTCCCACCTTCCCTCTTTCCCTCCTTTTAGTTTCCCCTGACGCACAATGCCCTTTTTCCTAGAAGCCACCTTTAAAAGCATCAATACCAGCCCTACCTTAAAAATGCTTGTGTCAATCTCAGGGTTCTCCAATGCCGTGATCTCTAGGTTGCCCTTAACGATCTTACAGCCCCTGTACCGCTGGGCCATCTTGGAGTAGTGGTCGACACGGTCCTCGCCTACTGAGAGACCCGAACTAGTTCCGAAACAGCTGTTTTCTGTTGGGTCCGTCACTGAAATAAAATGGGGGAAATTGATTAAAATACAGAAAAATGGGGTAATATAATTGGGTGCGTACGGTCGTGTGGCCGATTAGCTGACCCGGCCGAGACAACGGCTTACATAGAAAAAACTGTCTTAACAACAAGACCATTGAAGGCTCGAAACTGACCCCGGTAAAAAAGAATTGCGTTTATCACCGAAAATGGGTTACAGAAGAAGTCTCTTTTTATTTTGACCGAGCCAAGTTTCGAACCCATGGTGGGCTCGTCACAAGGACCATTTTTGTATGTAAGAGTATTTAAATGTATCGGTCGCCTTAACCATTCGGCCACACGACCGTACGTTAACGTCACAATTCTCGATCGCTGTTTCGCGCAATGCCTTGTGTGACGTAACACAGCTTATTTCCAGCTGTACAGACTCGCGAAACTGTGCACCTGTAATTAAGGTGCCGCTCCAGGCGACATATAATACGTTCATCAGTTTTACAAACGAGATAAAAATTTTTGAGTGAGTGAGTTTTTCACATTTTTAGTATTTAAAGCAATATACGTTTTTTTATCATATAAATTATGTTTTTTAAGAAACAAAAACGGGTTCTTGTAAAACAATTCAAAAATCCTCTCTTACGAATGAGCAAAATAGGAAAATGTCGCAAAGATGCTAAATTTATAACACAAACGAGACTAAACTATGCATAAACTGACTAACCGAACAGCCCGCGAAAAATAACGTTTTTTTTTACCGAGCCAAGTTTCGAACCCATAGTGGGCTAGTTATTCGGACCGTGTAAAAGTAGGTATATTTATGGGTAACATAAAACATTTGGCCACACGACCGTACAAAAATCAAAGAGTTAAATCAATCAATATTTCCATGGAAGCAATGAGATTAGAAACACCAACAAAAATGTATGGATGAATTAAGGTGGAAAATAATTCGAATGTTTAAGTATTATCAGTCTTTTTTACCGGCGGCGATATATCCACTGCGTCTTTGTAAAGTTAATTTTAAGCCTCCTACTTAATTAAAGGTCGCTTTGTGGAGCTAATCCGACCAGGACCTGTGTTCGATATTTAACTGGTGTCAAAACGCGATTTAACTAAACCACAGGTTTAAGCGTCGCGATTTTATGCCTAGCTCTCTTGTTGAGTTCGGCTTTCCATTTCTCTTGTTTTCTCCTGTCGGAACTGCCTTTCAAGCACAGCTCTCTTGTTTTAGTTAACCTGGCTTGCTCGTGAATTACGCCGCACAAATTCTGACAAGCAAAAACAAACTTTTTAAACGGATTCCGATTTTACCAAGGCCGGAATTCAGATTACACGGCGATGGCAAGCGTGCATGAAACGTGATAGGAATTTGTCAGTTAATCGGACCTTGAAATCCGGAAAACCAAAACATTGTCGAAAAACAACACGTTTGTAAATTAGCTAAGCCAGTGATCATGTAAATAGGTAATTTTCCGCATTTCACTGAAAATTTGCACGGTTTTTAGATGCGGACGTAGCAACTTTTTGTTACATCTACATGACACATAAGCGTTAATAATAAAGGAAATAGCTAATCAATAAGTAAATTAGGTTATTATGGACTGGATATTCATGTTTATCCCAGTGAATGGGAAAACGTAAGGGGCGTTATCACGCGGGCAATCGTCAGATTACCTCGCACCCACTGTCGTTTCCAACCAAAGATTGTCACTAGAACGGGTTTTATATGTATTTTTTCACAAGGCTAAGGTTTGAACCCATGATGGGCTCGTCCATAAGACCGTTTTTATATCGTTGGTATATGTATCGGCCGCGTTAACTATTCGGCCACATGAGCGTACGTTTTTAAATGTATTCAATACATGAATCTGTCACAATAACTCTTACGCTGTACGGCGGTTTAAATTTTCCAAGACATAGAATAAGACATTCATGTTTTATACTCGTGAATAGGCAAACCAAAGGGGTTAACACACGGGTAAACGTAAGATCACCTTGCGCCCATCGTCGGGTTACCGGAGCTATTGGGATAATATATTATCCTTAACCATTTGGTTACAACACCGTATTTATATCTTTTATTATTGCCCAAGGAAAAATCGACAATGTTACCATTCTACTATTTGTTTTCTATCTCGAAAATAGCTCCATAAACCAGAAGGCATTGGATAAATCAATATCAACCGGTCAAATTGGAAAAACAAAATGTGTTATAGCAATACCTAATAGTGTGATATATCAAACCTAGATTCGTATACCTTACTATCGATTTTTTTCTCGATTCTGAAATATTGTATGTGCTTATCAAGGTTGATTGCTGTGCAAATATATACTATAGGGACTTTGCAAATTGGAAACAGATAAATAGGCGATGCGATTATGAAGGTAAAATGTGGTATATTGAAACGAAACTTTAAAATATGCCACAAAAGTAGATTTAGCGTGCTTAACAAGGTTGATTATGATATCGGAACTTTAAAATGCTGCATAGATCAACATACGGCGCGCTTATCAAGGTTGGGTATAAACAAGTATATATGGGCTGATTTCGAAAATAAAATTGTACAGATGCACAAATGTGAAGTTTTTTCAGAAATTTACATTCCTTTATCCGAATTACACGTTGGTTAGGCCGAATCTTGACTATTTTGGGCTTGTTTTTGCATTTGGAGAAAACCGCTACGATCCGCCAGTGTCAACCACTAATTGGCAGCGGAATGTTAAAACCTCTTGCGGTGGGATTTTCAGTCGCTACGGATATACAACACCAAATAATTACGCAGATCAATCGGCAAAATGCAGCAAACAAAATCAACTGAAGCAACCGGAATAAATCGCCCGTCTTAAGACCAAGTTTACCAGGTAAGGCATCAGTGGCCTTTTAACCGGAGGGCAAATGGGCTTAGCTTAAAATTTCGGACGAGCTGGTATTAGTACCAAATAAACAAACGCTAGTCAAACGTCAATCTCAAGTCTACGCCTAAAGGACTGCGATTATAATCTTCAAAAATTCGATAATGAACTTATGTGGGCGACGGCAGGGACAGCATATGCAATGTAGGCTTTAAGAGTTCGTGAGCGGAAAGAGTTCTTAAATTAAACTGCTGGTTAAAACTGTCTGCGTTGTTGGCCATGGTATATTTTTGCGGATTTATTGTTAGGGGAAAAGTGGGTAAAATGGGCCACCTGGGTAAAATGGGCCCCCTCCAATTCTCAATATATTTTGAAGAATAAAATTTGCTACAAGAACCATTTGTCAGTATATCAAATTATGGAATCTCCAAACCGAAGTTTGAGCGTTAAATCACCAAACTCAATGTTTTCTGTAGTTATTTCGGTTTGAGAAGGTCTGAATCTAAATTTGCAATTTTTGTTTTCTGCTAATATATAATAGAAAAGATCAAATACTAAAATAACTTTTACTGTAGTTAAATAGAACTATATAGCCTAGACCTACTTTTACTGGTAGTAATTAAACTTCTTTTTTAAAGAATTTTTTATAGAGATTTTAAGTCGTATGTTGGCACCTGTCTAATATGGGCCCCTGTAGTCATTTGGTAACTAACGGGGCTAGACTTAGCATTAACAGTACTAAAGGGCTGGACTTAGCACTAACAGTCATATTATGTGTTTCACAATAAACTAAACGGGGTTTCTAAATGCTATTAATAACATGAATTGATAGTTATGCTTCCACTAAAGTAGCAAGGTGTTATTGCATTAGTATACTAGTAACTGGGTATTAAATAAAAAGTAATTGCAGTAATCCAAAGTGTTAAATTAAAAAAAAAACTACATCATAAAAAGAAAAGTAATAACATTGTTTATATGGGAAGCGAATATTGATACTGTTATCTAACGAAATGTTAATATCAACGCGGGGGGGGCGGGGGCCCATTTTAGACTACACCCTTGTCTAAAATGGGCCACTAACGAAATATTTTTCTTTGTTAATAAAATATATTTAACAAAAATTATTAGAAAGTTAACATGTTATGTGTGAAGACTTTGGTATTAGGTGACACCACATGAAAAACTTAAGTCCAGCGGGCTTTATATCAGTAAAAAATCCGATTTGCAACTAAAGGGCCCATTTTACCCACTCTTCCCCTATATCCCCGTGGGTGGGAAGTCGACATTTTCCCACGGGTATCGTATAAGACACCCCATACCCATAGTCGAGTTTCTAAAGCTATTTTAGTGTTTTAATATTTGAGTTAAAGAAGTAAAAATACTCTAAAATTTAAGATTTGTCCACGATTCATGATTGTGGCGAACATGCCACCTCGCCTAAAAAATCCAAAACGAAGGATAATCAAATTGCGATATTTTTGTTGGAAAAGCAGGTTAAAAGTTTATTGTTTTGGTTGGATTTGTTATTTGTATTCCATTCGAAATTACCTGGTAATATGCATAGCTAAAATAATAACAATTCAAAAAAATCTAGACAGAACTTGCATGAATAGTTGTGAAGATAAGTATAGACACTTTGTTTTAACAATGGGAAAGTCCCAAAACAACGTTTACATAGGATAAGCATTAGCCATTTTATAATTAAGCAACAACTGTTTATAAAAAACGTTATTTTGTTTATACAGATGGTAATATTATATTTTTACATGAAAATGTGTCAAAAGTGTTTACCTCTCCAAGCTGCATGAGAAGAGGAATAAACGACGCTGAACTACGTTTACTCTGGGTTAAAAATAAAAAGCAAAGTATGACAAAGCAATTAAAAAATTGAATGATAATAAATCAGACTACAGATTAAATTGTTTAGCTTTAGTGTAGTTGCAAGTGGAACGGATAGGAAATAATAATGAAGTTACACGCCATAAACTTCGATTTGAAGAATAAAGCTAGTCACACATTGATATATGATAAATATATACAAAGTTGCCACACGCTTTGCCAACAATGGAAAAACATTGGCTGCACACTACTTCACAAAAATGATATACAATGATACAACACACTAAGATGAAATAGAGAAGTAAAACTGGACAGGAATCGCCTTTTTACGGTTTATAATAAATTATATTACATTAAAAACTTGGTAAATTAATATGAAGAAAATATTTATATGAAGTATCACAGAAAAACAAGGTCTGCTGCATAGTGCAATGGTGGAACAAAGAGAGCAAATAAAGAAATGAATTGTTTAGTCCTACACTCTGTTCTATATTAATATAATGCAATTGTGATTGTTCATTAATCTTTTAAATATTTAAATGTCTGCACACAGCAAATCATAATAGAAAAGTAATAACATTGCAACACAATAATCTAAAGGTTATCATATAAAATAATTTAGAAAAAATAGTGAATATCAATGTACACAACATAACAATGTC
>CH002006.1:825719-841733 GCA_000149265.1 Ciona savignyi
TTTTGATTAAAAGTTTAAACAAGCTTATAACTTAAATGTACGGTCGTGTGGCCAAATGGTTAACGCTACCGATACATATACCGACTCTTTTACAAAAAAACGGTCCTGGTGGCGAGCCCATTATGGGTTCGAAACTTGGCTCGGTAAAAAAAACAAAAAAAACTTATATAACTTAACTTGACAACTGACAAAATAAACGTCTTGCCGTAGAAAATACAGGTAAAGTAAACTGGAAGTACTGAACTGAATTTAAAGCCGCTATAATAAAACAATCAACGAAAAGTACGCGCGCCAGTTTGATTAAATAATGCCCATTATAAAAGTAACGCAAAAATATCATTTCAGATGGTAGGAGGGAAGGAGGGAAACTGCTTACTAAAACTATAGAAACTTATTTTTACCCTGCCCTAAACATTAATCTCAACCCCAGAAATAACCATTTTATCATGTAGTTTAATTTTTCTTCTAAATTACTATTATTTGGAAACGTTTTAATATGAAAAGTACAATTTTGACTTATGCGTTTTTGCTTTTAGACTATCCTACAACTCCATGCATTATGCTGTAATTGATAATGGAATTGAGTTACATTTCGAAACGTCTCAATATGAAATGTACATTTTTGACTTTATGCTTTAAGCAAGCAATATGTCATTGTCATTTTTCGGAAGTCGTTTTTAGATCGAATTTATAAATCTTATTTACGGATAACGTGAACCACGAAAAACAATCTTAATGTAACACCAATTCCAAGTACTTTTATTGTCGCCATTAATTCGCGATTTCTTTTAAACCCAACCCATAAGCTTGGTGGCGAAGATATTATAAGATGTAACATGTATTGCGTGGATTTAAGAGACAATAAGTAAGTTAATACTGGAGTGTTTGACGCCCTAAAACTTATGTATTTTAGTTTAGTTTAGTTTATTCATTATTTTGCCCCAGTATTAAAAAATGGCAAACGAATCAAATCACGACACAGGAACAGGAAAAGAAGGCAAAACGAACAGTCGTTAAAACACGTCATTTAAAAAAGGATATAATTTAATAAATATAGCGGACGCGGCCGCCAAAACTAAGCGAAAGAACAATAATAAGCAAACACAATTTAATTAAAACCAAAACAATATAAAATAAAGCCCTGAAGAAAGGAATATCCTAAGAAAAGTTAACGTTTTCGAATTGTCTAGCGTCCATTTTATTATCAATGAAGAGGCAAGGCAAAAACAAGTACATTTCGACAAATTTTTAACTCCATATCGATTGAACACTTTGTATCGATTCGAAGGCGGCTGGTAAGATTTCGTGAATGGTGCATCGCACAGGCGCCGTCGTTGGTACGTGCGGCAAACCATTGCCAACGTAACCTGAACCCGCCAATTAATAATTAAACGAATACCGCGTATGTGGTTTAAGCGCTTGTTGTGAATGCATCTGCGAGATCCGTTAAAATCGTTAAAATTGCGGAGAGCATCACACACCGTCTGAAAAACACCGTAGTCCAAGTTATATATTTGTTCACAAATTGAATAAGCACACCACCTGTCCATCTGCGCCACATTTCCAAAGTCCCTACCATACACATTTCCACACAAATCAACCTTGATAAGCACACCACCTGTTCATCTGTGCCACATTTCCAAAGTCCCTACCATACACATTTCCACACAAATCAACCTTGATAAGCACACCACCTGTCCATCTGTGCCACATTTCCAAAGTCCCAATCATACACATTTCCACACAAATCAACCTTGATAAGCACACCACCTGACCATCTGTGCCACATTTCCAAAGTCATTACCATACACATTTCCATACAATTCAACCTTAATAAGCACACCACCTGTCCATCTGTGCCACATTTTCAAAGTCCCAACCATAGACATTTCCACACAAATCAACCTTGATAAGCACACCACCTATCCATCTGTGCCACATTTTCAAAGTCCCAATCATACACATTTCCACACAAATCAACCTTGATAAGCACACCACCTGACCATCTGTGCCACATTTCCAAAGTCCCTACCATACACATTTCCATACAAATCAACCTTAATAAGCACACCACCTGTCCATCTGTGCCACATTTTCAAAGTTCCTACTATACACATTTCCACACAAATCAACCTTGATAAGCACACCACCTGACCATCAGTGCCACATTTTTAAGGTCCCTACCATACACATTTCCACACAAATCAACCTTGACAACACACACCACCTGTCCATCACAAATTTCTAGAATATTCACCGAACATTACCAATCAACAATTGACATTTTGCCCGTTATCGCAAACCGCAACTACTTTAACGGATCCGATTGCTTTCGGATACGTCTCAATACGTCCCAATCGGAAGGAATAAGAGTCCAATACCGACCGTTTACGGAGGCAATCCGTTTGATTTGACGATTTATTCCACTACCTTGGCACCAGTCGTTTAAGGTTGTCAGGTCAAAGGCTATTTTTTGTGGAAAAATTCGGGCAAAAATTGGACATTTTGACTTCAGCGGACCAAAATAGGGAGCAATGTCGATAACTAAATGTCGTATGGTTAACACAAATGCGAGTTTGCGGTTTTGAATAGTTTTATGCGGAAGTGGGCTGGTTGTAGTGGTCGCCGACCGGCTGTTTGTTTTACAGAACCAACTCGAGTGTAATGCTGGTGGGAACTTTTAAATTTTCCAACATGAACTTTTAACTGATATTTATTGCTGAAAAGTTCACTTTGTTTTGCTATTGTGCGCTTATCGGTTGATTTGTGTGGAAATATGTATGGTAGGGACTTTGGAAATGTGGCACGATGGACAGGTGGGTGCTTATCAAGGTTGATTTGTGTACAATATATACTAGTGCGAATTCGGAAATGCGACACAGACAGATAGTTAGTGCGCTTATCAAGGTTGATTAGGGCCTATAATGATCGTGAAAATACGGCGCAGATGGACGTGCGGCGTGGTAATAACGTAAGACGGGACGCGATAATGGTCAATTACGTGAGCCTAACACAATTAGCATGAGATCCATTTCACGCCATATGTGCAAGCATTGCGTAAGCGGCATCGGATTCTCTTTAGTACTGCCAACACGCCCGCCGCGTGACGTGTGCCGCAACGGTAACAGTCCCATAGGGACGCGTCATTAATAATTCGAATCTGTAAACGCGCTTCTTATACACAAAGATACAAATTAGCTGCTTGGTTGTATACAATCTTCAATAGCGATATTTTACCCGTATAAAAGCGCATCATTCCAAAATTCCTGTATACAGGCGCCATATAGTCCTTTATTAAAGCGACAGTTTACCTGTATAAAAGCGACACATTAAAATTTCTTGTAAAGAACTATTGTGTTTCTGTATACAGGCGCCATTCAGTCACTTTTTTAAAGCGACAGTTTACCTGTATATTAGCGTCGCCTAATGAATTTTCTTATGAAGAACGATTGTGTTCCTGTATACAGGCGCCATTCAGTCACTTTTTTAAAGCGACAGTTTACCTGTATAATAGCGTCGCCTAATAAATTTTCTTATAAAGAACGATTGTGTTCCTATATACAGGCGCCATTCAGTCACTTTTTTAAAGCGACAGTTTACCTGTATATTAGCGCCGCCTAATAAATTTTCTTGTGAAGTACTGTTGTGTTCCCTTTTTATAAGAACCACCATATAAAATTCATTGTTAGGGACCACCGTGTACCTGTACGTAAGCGTCACTTAGTCTAATTGCTGAACCTTATGCAGCGTCACCGGAACCGATCTTTTCCGAAAACACGCGAAACTTTCCGACTAATGCATCCACAATACGATGATCTAGAAAATGTTCGTCCTGTTTTTTCTAAACCCCGCATAAAAATTAAATTATTTCCAAAAGAATTCTAACATATATGGATCAAAAATATGAAAGAAAACGGTGATTTTCAAAGAAAAAATATGTTACTTAAAAATCTATTTTGGCAAGTGACCAAATCATACAGCATGTGTGGTCGAATGATTAGCACGACCAATTATAGACAGATTTCTACAAAAAAGGTCTTAGCCCGAGCCAATATCATATTCGAAATTTAGCCCGTTAAAAAAACTTAAATATCCAAAACACCTCGTGACCTCGGTCACGTTCTCATGAATAACGCACTCGTATAAGAGTGTTCGGCAAAGCCTATTACCAGCACATTTTTGGAGTGTTTTGAATGATTGCAAAATCGATGACGGCCATGGCGAATCGATAGTTACTTACACGAACCGGTGGCTCGGTTAGTAAGGCGTGCTAATTAGACCCATTGTGCCCCAGTACTGATACAGTGTTGTTAAATTGGATCATGTTTAACCCTAGACGACGGCCATTGTAATATCGTCAAATTACCCCGTGTATTGTTTTTTTTGCGTCAAATTACCCCGTGCATGGGTGTGAATACAACACATTATAATAGAGAATGCTGCTAATAATCTATTATACCTGTGAGTTATATCTTGAGCAACATATTAGGCGTGGAGATATATTTTGCTTAATTTATAATTATTGTTGAGGTTATTCAAAACAGAATGTATATGTATAGAGTGTATATGATTTATGGAGTTTCTATTTTTGAACGTTAAATTGAATCAACTAACTTAAATGCTGTGTATAAATTGGTCGCGCTAACCATTCGGCCACAAATGCCGTGTTTAAATCGGTCGCGCTAACCATTCGGCCACACATGCCGTATTTAAATTGGTCGCACTAACCATTCGGCCACACATGCTGTATATGAATCGGTCGCGCTAACCATTCGGCCACACATGATGTATATGATATGGTCGAACTAACCATTCTGCCACACATGCTTTATATGAATCGGTCGCGCTAACCATTCGGCCACACATGCTGTATATGAATCGGTCAAACTAACCATTCGGCCACACATGCTGTATATGAATCGGTCGCGTTAACCATTCGTCCACAAATGCCGTATTTAAATCGGTCGCGCTATAACCATTCGGCCACACATGCTGTATATGAATCGGTCGCGCTAACCATTCGGCCACAAATTCTGTATATGAATCGTTCGCGCTAACCATTCGTTAACAAATGCTGTATATGAATCGGTCGCGCTAACCATTCGGCCACAAATGCTGTATATGAATCGATCGCGCTAACCATTCGTTAACACATGCTGTATATGAATCGGTCGCGTTAACCAGTCAGCCACACATGCTGTATATCAATCGGTCGCGTTAACCATTCGGCCACAAATGCTGTATATTAATCGGTCGCGTTAACCATTTGGCCACAAATTCTGTATATAAATCGGGCGCGCAGACCATTAGGTAAATATACCATTTCTATGCAAAGTTCTCCGTGTTTTCTCCTCGGGACAATATTTATTTTCAAAATTATTTGCCAAACATAATGGTGTGTGTTCTATCATAATTAACCGTATGACGTCAAGTTTACTCAGTCAATATCGCTCTAACGACCAGCAGAACGTATAAGCAGTCACCACAATAAACTATTGACACGATGTTTTACATACGTTTTCGCGAGTTTGCTTTCATTAAATGAGTCATGAGTTACGTAGATTCTAAAAATTTCCATAAAGGGGGTAACAATAAAATAAGGGAAAACGGGAAGGAGGGAAGGAGGGAAACTGCACAGTAAAATTAGGGAAACTAAATTAAACACTGCACTAAACACTAATCAAAACCCAAGAACTAACCCTAACTTCAACCCCATTTTTAAACTAACTCTAATGCCCGAATATTCGTTTAAGTGAGCAGTTTCCCACCTTCCCGCCTTTCCGCTTTCCCTCCTTTTAGTTTTCCCTATAAAAGTTTCGCTTCTTACGTATGGACATAAATCTGTCTTACACAGTACCAACGCTTTGCTAGCCTAACTAACAAAGAAAGTTCATTTGATAGGAAACCTATGTTTTATCACTATTCGTGGGGGTGGGGAGTAATAAAACGGATAGTCACAAGCCCATAACCTGACGGTAAGCGCAAGGTGATTGCTCGTGTGTTAACCCGCTTGGTTTTCTCATTCACGGTGATAAACACGAATATCCTACCCTATCCAACTAACCACCGTATACATATGGCAAAGTGGGTAAATTTGTACTTAATCAAGTGTTAACTTATGTGGTTCAAGTCTCAGTTTTATCTATCTTAGTGCGATAATAAAAAAATCCATCAGTGAAAAAACAAACTTTTCGTTCGCATTGTTGGGTTGAGTTAAATATCGCATGGATGTTTTTACAGCGGTCATTTACACCCGACAGGTTCGATTCCTACTATTTTCTGCGTGATTGTAGATAATTTAGTGGATTAAAATGGTTCGATTCAAATTGGGGTTTAATAGATTATCATACGGTAATCGGGCACCCCCGCCAGAGCATAGAATTAACCTGGCTGGTATTTTCTCGTCCCTGATGTAAATATAAACATTTATTTATTATCGCTTAAGGGACTTACCCGCATCGGAAAAAACGATGAAACATACGAGTATTGTCAGAGTCGATAAATGCTCCATTTCTGTAAGTTTTCAGTTGTATTTCTTTCGAAGTGTAATTCCCATTACATACAATTAACTTTCGTTCGTTGTTTTTCACTTTAAACTCAGCGTTTTTAATCTAGAGTGTCAGAATGCTGAAAACTAAGCGGGAAAGTGCGGGTTACATAATCTCATCGATCCGAAAGTCAAGAAAGGAAAATCAAGAAACGAAATGACATTTAAAAATGATTTTTAACGAAAGGTAGTAATTATTATAACTTGGGTATATTTATTTATAGGACTTATTAAGAGAAAATGGCTCTTCAAAATAAACACAAAATTAAAACAAAAAGGGTTTAAAAAGATTTCTATTACAGGACCGTTTAAAATACGGAGATAATTTAGATATAAGAAAAATGTATTTGTTTTAATATACAAAACCTGAAAATCAGAACGCAATTTTGTCCGCTCTGTATACAGCCTACAATTGGCTGTTATTTACAGCGATAAGAAATTAGGTTGTGATATAATTGGCGTCTCCAAAAGTGGCTTAAATCGCTTGGAGGACTTGTTTTTGATTCATCAATCATTTATAGCGTTTCTCTTTTTGTTTCTATTGCTTGGTTTATAAAATTCTGCCTTAAATAACATTCTAAATAAGTAGCCGAAAAAGGAACATTATTTGTAACTAATACTGTGATGGTGTTATTTTTTATAAACATTTATTTTTTTATGTGGGTTTAGCGGCCACGTCTAAATATACCGAAACTTAATAATTGATTGGTTTTTAGACGTGTTTTAACGACTTGTCGTTGTGCCGTTTTTGTTCCGTTTTCCAATTTTTTATCAAAGGTCCGGCTTCGTGTTTTGATCGTGAAAACAAAAAATAAACTACATTAAACTAAAAAAAGTAGACAAGCATATATAAGCAGCCGAAAACAAAACATTTTTTGTAACTTATACTGTAATAGTATACAAGTGTACACTAATTAATCAACATTAACTCTAATCCGACTTTATAGTGAACGCGTTTAGGAGAATGGTTAAAATTGGTAGGAAGCTATATAACTTGCGATTTTAGCTTAAAAATGCATTTTTGTCGTTGTACTAATTTTTAAAAAATATCGGGGGTTGTGAATGGTTGTAACCTTTATTGCTTGTGAGTTTAGCTTAATCAATGCATTTTCGTCGTTGTACTGAATTGTAAAAAATTATCGTCGAAATAGGTGTAAGTAATTATAAGCGTTTGTACTTGCGATTTAAGCTTAAGAAAAAACATTTTGTGGCGGTACTGACTTGCAAAATCACCGGCGTCCAAATTAAATTGGCGCCGCCGAATATTGGGGCAACTGAACTTTCTCAACTAACCGCGCCATTTTTAACAAATTATAGGCGTTAAAGCCGTGAACGGATTTTGATGGAATTTAACGAAAAGGTGGAATTTAGTCGCGGAATTTAACGGTTAAGGGCACGGTAAGCCTTGTCGAGCCGAAAGAAATATTTTCCGATTAAGGTATTTTACGAATAGCTTTTAATAAAATAAATACGACTGGTCTTGATTTTTTAGTAAATTTCGAATATAATATACAGATATTTGCAAGAATTTTGTTTAATTTGAGCGCAAGGAAAAATTGATCATTATTTTTTACAGAAAAGTAATGAATTTTAGTTTTTAATGAGCTTAAATCTCAAGTACAAACGCATATAATTATTTACATCTATTTCGACTTTATACCCATTTACAAGTAATGCATTTTGATAATACGCTTTTAAACGGATCGCAGATCCGCAATTACTTAACCACTGGGAGATAAGGTAGTTGGTAGGTCAAGTACATTTTCGTCGATTTCATGTTTTTAGAGCTCTTAAAAAAGTTCAATAAACCATTTCGTGTTCTTAGTTAAAGTACACTACACTATTCATCATGTAGATTTGCATAACTTAAATAGCATCTGTTTTGTCGTTACCAAGTACCACGTACCATATTACGTCCGATAAGACGTAAGCAAACATAACGGCGTCGTCGACTATGCTAGCAAACGCTGTGCCAACAAGATTCAGTACATAAATAGCACATTGTTCCGTAACACTGGAGGGTTATGTTACCTCACAAACGTACCAGACATAAGACATAACAGGCGCCGGGGAAAAAATTGCATTTTTTTCAGTCTGCATCGAGTTTTATCTTAACCAACATAAAACTACCTTTAAAGTTGGTATTTATGTGAATATGACTGCATGTGCTTTATATGGTCATTAGTTACATTGGTAAATCATAGAAGCTAAAGTTTTTGTGGACATTAGATAGGTAAAATGTTAGGTTTTGCTAATCCTGGAAACTAATCAATAACACTCCGGAAATTTGACCCGTTTTAAAAAATCGATTCGATTAAACCGGTTTTCTGTTATGCTAGACTCTCGAATTTATATCTGTCTAATTACTTCACGGCGGCTGGTTTCCGTAGCTATATTGGCTTTACCTGACTATTTCTTTCTGTTCAAGCCGTTGCATTGCTTGCTAAGCCCGACTGGTAAGCGAGCTTGACTGCCGACTGGTTCGGTATATCGTTATGGTGAGGTTTACACGACCAACTCGGCCGTGTGATTTTGAAAGGTGAAAAACAACTCTCTCGCTTGTGCAGAGGTTTTGGTCGAAAAAGGAAAAAATAGGGAGATGTCGCCTGCGATTACTCTTGCGGAGAGATATTCTCTCGGATTGGTTACGAGAAAAAGGCGGTCGTTTGCATAATAAAATGGCGACAGGAGATACTGAAATATTTCAAATAACCGCTACCAAAAAGAAAGAATACATAGAAGACTCGTTTTAAATTCCAAGGTTGGCAAATATTACGGGTGTCGTAGCAACTTTATAGCACTGCCATTAGGGCAAGTCCTAATGGAGCTATTAAAATGTGCTGTATACCATAGAAAGGTTACATATAGCTTAATCACCCTTAAACACACTGCGTAACAGGCTCTACGACCATTTATTTTATATCTGTAATGGCTTACAAAAACATATTTTCTAGGGTTTATTGTATTTGTTGCTTTATAACCTTTTTGTTTAGTTTACCGGTAACTCGTACAATTTTAAAGGTTTTCAACATTTGCGAAAATGCGTAACTATATCCAGCGGAGATAGGATAGGATATTCATGTTTATCCCCGTGAATGGAAAAATTAAGTGGGTTAACACGCGGACAATCGTCAAATCACTTTGCGTCGATTAATCTGTCGGACGGTTTTAGCTCGGAAGGTCAGAGTCACGGTGAACAACAGAGATGTTGTGAGATCGAAACCATTCGCTGACTGGTCAGTTTAGTCGGATGTCGCAATGGAATATTCGGTTAAGCTAAATCCCTAGAAACGTCTCGATCAAAATCAGACAATGCCCAAGCTCCGTTAACCCGACGGTGGACGCGAAGTTTCCATAGGATCAGTGATGGGATTCAAAGAGGTTCACATGGGTGCGGGCGAACCTGTTCTTGAAACGTCGGGATAATCACCGATCCGATTCTTTCTTTTTTACAGACATTATACCTTTTAGGGAACCTGTTGTTAGTAAGTACGATACAAAAGAGAACCTGTTTTTAAAATTTTGAATCCCATCACTGCCTAGGACTTATTGTGTCATCTGAGTTTTTTTTTATCTATATAGGGAGAAACAAGACTTTCCTCACAACACAGAAACAGGCAATTTTAGTTAAAGTTATAGTAAATGATTATGAGATTCATGTTTTTCCCCTTTTTCATTTTAATTTATTGCTGCCGCAATTTATTTTACTTAATGTCGAGTTTAACGGCCACGTCTATTTCTTCGCTTATATACCGTATATACCGTATGTATTTACTTTTTACTGACTGTTTTAACTGACGATGTATTGCCTTTTTATGCTTTCATTTTTATACATAAATATGCTTATCTTTTTTGTAACGAAGGAGAAAAAATCAAACCAAACTACTTTACGAAAAGGAAGTCGTAAATACGCCAATAAAACATTGTTTAAACATAGGAACAAACATCTTGTTCAAAAGAAATGGTTTTAATATTATCGAAATGTAAACCATACAAAATGAGGCAGTAAGTTTTCTCAAGCGTATCGTTGTGTATGAAGCAGCGACATTAGGATAGGATCGGATATTCATGTTTATCCCCGTGAATGGAAATAAATGGGGTTAACAAACGGGCAATCGTCAGTTCTTCTACTATAATTTATTTACTAAACTTAAACACTGGTTTATTAAAAATATTAAAAATTCTACGTCCGACCCGGGTCTATTTTTAATCCGTTTTTTAAATAGGTAACTTTATACCTTTAAAAAGTAATTAGTATGCACTGCAAGTCAAAATCGTTGATATTTGTATTTTATATATTTCTCTAATTGGCAGCATTGGATTTAATTCAAATAGAAACTAAGTCGTATGTTGGTTAAGGTATTTTTTCTTTCAAAGCGAACTGGATTGTGTCCCATTCCCTTTAATTATATTTGCTGTTTTGAATATGTAGTGTGCATCGGGCCAACAGTTAACCGGACGCCTTTCCATTTTTTTACCGAGCTAAGTTTCGAACCCAGAATGGGCTCATTACTTGGACCGGTTTTGTATAGGTTGGTATATGTATCGGTCGGGCTAACCATTCGGCCACACGACCGTGCACGCCTTTCCATTTTTTTATTTTTTTTTTACCGAGCCAAGTTTCGAAGCCATGATGGGCTCGTCCCTAGGACCGTTTTTTTGTATAAGAGTGGGTATATGTATCGGTCGGGCTAACCATTCGGCCACACGACCGTACACGCCTTTCCATTTTGCATCGACTTTTTCCTATAAAACGGCTGTGTCGCCCAGCACTGGTTGGATGTGGCCGATTCATGTGCGGAATTATGTGCAAAAACGACCTTAGCGGCGTGCTATCCTGTATGCTATCCTGGCGGCGTGCTATCCTATATGCTATCCTGCCGTGATACGTGTATTGCAATTTGGTGAGAAAGTTAAAGACTTTTTTATTGTTTTTGTTGAACCCATTAATACAGTCGGTTAAGGTAACCTCCGATTACCGTCCTACATAATATACGATGTATATTACCCTGCCAAGGGAACTGACAGGTTTCGACCATACAATCATTCAACTGACGCTCTTATACTAACAAAACTAAAAGGAGGGAAAGGAAATAGGAAAGGAGGGTAACTGCACACTAAAATGAAGATTAGGGAATTGGAGTTTATTTTAAAGTTGAGGTTCTTTTTAGGGTTAGTTATGGGGTCGAGATTAGTGTTTAAGGCAGGGTTAAAAATAGTTTCCGTAATTCTAGTGATCAGTTTCCCTGCTTTACTCCTTTCCGCTTTCCCTTATTTTAGTGTTGCCCCGTTATACGGCAATAAGGAAAAACAGTCGGCTAAACTGATAGAATTAAATTTTAATTTGTTTCTTTTTTAACTATAATCTTATAATGCCGAATCCCTTCAATACTGAATCGTTCTTGCACGCTTTTGTTTGTTTATGGGTTTAATTTTATTAATTTTGATTTAAATTATACCTTGTATTTTTACTGACGTTTTTAACAACTGTAATTTTGCTGTTTTATCCTGCTTTCTTTTTAAATACTATTTCCGTTCCTTTTTATTGTAATAAAGAAGAAAAAATAAATTAAACTAAAAACCAAGAGATAAAACATTCATGTTGAATCTCCGTGAATAAAAAAACTCCACCAAAGATAAACCTTAGCAACCCGTCTGACTTTGCTCAGCTTACTAAATAAAAGTTACCAATATGTCCGGCTAGACAACTTAGTGGGTAAGTGAGTCACTTATCAGTCGAAAGACTGTTGGGCTCGAAACTGGTCGCTTGCTATTCGGCTGTGTCCTTGGGCGGGACACTTATTGGACATTGGCTAAACCCAGCGGATTAATGGGCTATACCAAATTAAAGGAACATGGGAATTATATATACATAACACACTTCAATATAGCTCTGGTAACTCGTCGGTGGGCACAAGGTCATTTGACGATTACCCCTGTGTTAATCCCCGTGGTTTTCCTACTCACGGGGATAAAACATGAATTTCCCATTCAAATCAACTTACCGCTCCAATCTTCTATTCTTTCCTCCATTGTAAATCGCAGCTTGCTGAATAAAAAAGTCCAACTGAATAGAAAAACTAAAGCGCGCAATACCTAGTCGTCTAAAGATCCAAAAGACTGAAATCTCTTGGGAGTTGACGTTCGTATTCGCCATTTTCTTTCAGATGTTTTCAGAAAGCAAATAAAGCCATCAAAGTCGGTCACGAAGAGTTTCGATAGCATCAGACTATCCACCCTGATCGTTTCGATAATTCGGATGAAATTTTTCGTCCGTTTCGGATGTCACTTTGGCACGTAACACGTATAATTACAAAATAACCAACCGTCCGTCATCTTTGCTATTGATCTTCGGATACAACACCTAAAAAGGATTTGTTTTGCTGTGTTTTTGACACGAATTGCAAGCGATTTCACGGTGTTAGAATAATCTTGACGTTATCTGTCCGGATTTGATCATTCAAAAACATAGATACCAGTATTGCGAATTTTTGCTGATTTTATGACGTAAAGAATCGGTATAACTGCGGTAAAAGCGAGACAATCGTGTTTGGGAAAATCTTAGAAACTTCTAGAATGTGGGGGTCTGTACTTGTACAGCATTACTTCACTCCCTTCATTACTTTTAAAATCATAGACAAAGCATTGCGTTTTTTTGTATACTGTATTTTATAACGGCAAGAATTATAAAAACTGCGGTTAGACGGGGCATTCGTGTTTGGAAAAATCTTAGAAACTTCCAGAATGTAGGGATCTGTACTTGTACAGCATTACTTCACTCCCTCCATTACTTTTAAAATCATATACCTAGTATTGTCAATTTTTGATGATTTTATGACGGAAAGAATTGTAAAAACTGGGTTAGACGGGACAATCGTGTTTAGAAGGAGCCCAGAAACTTCTAGAATGTGGGGACTGTACGGCATTACTTTATGTATTGTTACGTCATAATATCCTTAATTTAGTGTAAACAGCCTACTGCATTACTAAGATTTGTTTTCAGAATTGTTTTTTTTTAAGATTTTTAGCTTAGAAAATTTTCAAATTTTTCAAAGTAAATCAGAATTAAAATTATAGCTTAACAGATTTTCCCCCCAAATAGATTAGAATTACTGAATTTGCAAAAACATGCTGATTTCTAATGAACAAGGCCAAAATTAAAACAAAATAATTCGACTAAAGCTTGACAAGATTATGCTTTGAACTTTATGGTTCTGCTTTTACCCGATTTAATTTATTAGGTTAAACCTGCTGTTATGAGGAATATGGCAATGGTACTCTTCAGAATTATATGGTGGTAGACTAACTTTTTATACAAAATACATTGTTTTGTCTTTTTGCTGCAAAAACTGTTCGCAATTGTTGGTACAGTGTGTTGCTTCGACTCTTGGAACGCATTATTTCTTGTCCAAATCAGGGCAACACTAAAATAACGGAAAAGGGAAAGCGGGAAGGAGGGAAACTGCACAGTAAAATTACGAAAACTAATTTAAACCCTCCCCTGAACACTAATCTTAACCCCAGAACTAACCCTAACTCCAACCCCATGTTTAAAACTGACTCTAATGTACTAATCTTCATTTTAGTATGCAGTTTCCCGCTTTTCCTCCTTTTAGTTTTTCCCAAAATCAGTCATGTTTCTTATACTGGGGTCGGATCTTAGCCTTTAGATAAGTTTTGGCAATATAAAAATACAACTCGAAGATTTTTTAAGTGTCAACCACATGGTAAGGAGCATTATTTTCAAAAGCAATTTTAATTGCATGTTAAAGATAAATTATATTCAAGCAGAAACTTTAGGTTACCTTATTTTTATAATAGTCGGTTTAAGTAGCCTATCGGTCGCGTTAACCATTCGGCCACACGACCGTACCGTTCAGTAAAACGTTGTCAAACAAATTCTAGTATTAGCTCGACAGCGCCATACAGTGGCAGCTCATTTCAGATCCATTTCTATGCCGAATGGTTAGCGCGACCGATACATATGCCGACTCTTGTACAAAAAACGGTCCTGGTGACGAGCCCATTATGGGTTTGAAACTTGGCTCGGTAAAAATATTCTCCACAACATTAGATGTTCTGACTGAAGCAAGCTTCTCCGCGTTTTAATAAAGGAGAGTTATTAAGTTGGTGGGTCTCCACTAGGATTGGATATTCTCTTCTTCAGGGCTTTATATTATATTGTTTTGGTCTTAATTAAATTTTGTTTGCTTTTTATTGTTTTTTTTCGCTTAGGTTTGGCGACCACGTCCGCTATATTTATTAAATTATGTCCTTTTTTAATGACGTGTTTAACGACTGTTCGTTTTGCCGTCTTTTCCTGTCCCTGTGTCGTGATTTGATTTATTTTGTATTTTTAAATACTGGTGCAAAACATAAATAAACTAAACAACTAAATTAGTGTTTATTCATGTGTGTGGGTGTTAGCAATCGACAGATTATTTCACGCCCACCTTCGGGTTACCTGGACGTGTATAATTAAAACGTTTAATTTGTTAAAAAACCATCATTCCACTGGGTTTAGGCAATGTCAGCTAGGTGCCTTGCCCAGGGACACAAACGAATAGTTAGCGACCAGTTTCGGATCTTTAACATTTCGGCTGAAAGGCGTCGCACTAAACCACCAGACTTACCCGTCGGTAAAGCAACGTACTAATCCATCAAGCTAATCGTTTGAGCACTATAGGCCTATACATCTGTCGCTTCCAATCGAATGTTAATAGCCTATTCCTAACGATACAATACCGACTATTATATCCATACATATGTGTTTTTGTGATGCCATGCCTACTTTTTTATAACATAGGCAAATTTCGGACCCATGATGGGCTCGTTACTAGGACCTTTGTGGTATAAGAGTCAGTATAGGTATCGGTTGCGTTAACCATTCGACTATACACGACGTGTGATAACCCCCTTGGTTTTCCCGTTCACGGGGATAAATATAAATATCCTATCTTATATGACTTTCAATTTGGGCGACTTATTAGATACCACTGGGTTGGAGCAATGTAAAGTGGCTTGCTGAGGTGCACAGTAATACACCTCATGCTCACAGTTGAGCACAGTAATACACCTCATGCCCACAGTAGAGCACAGTAATACACCTCATGCCCACAGTAGAGCACAGTAATACACCTCATGCTCACAGTTGAGCACAGTAATACACCTCATGTCCACAATCGAGTTACTTGTTTGCATTAAAAAGTACAAATACTAAAATTCGTAGAAATATTGTATTACGCGTATAGCAATTTCACATACCACCGAATATTATAAAATACTCATTTACGAGTTACATGCGCGATTACAACGCTTCATTTGTGGGAATCGCGTTTACTGTTAAACCTGTGTTTCTAAGCCACCACTAGTTAGGGAGATTGAAAATGTGGCGCAAATGGACATGGTGGTTTGCTTATCAAGGTTGATTTGTGTGGAAATGCGTATGGTAGGGACTTTAAAATTGT
>CH002006.1:856607-868524 GCA_000149265.1 Ciona savignyi
ATTCATCAGGGTTGCCATTTTGGCCTTTTTCACGGCCAAATTTCAGAAATTTGGCCGTACCAAAAATCGTCCCGGACGCAAAAAAATAGTTTGGCCGTGCGGAAAAATCTGGCCGAATTTGGCCGTATAAGAATATTGTCAAGTTTTTGGGCAAAGCGTCATATTATTTTTACGCTAAAGTAGAAAAAAGGCAAAAAGAGAGACAGAAAATGGAAATAAATTGATATCAACTGTCTCATTCCCAAATCACAAAGCTGATTATGACGTTTTAAAATAAAATAATAACAATAGAAATTCCTGTATAGTATTTGAACGGGTTTGACAAATCTGGGGGGAATTAAAATTATACAATTTTTTAACAAATAAAGATATAAATAGCCCAATTGGCTAAATTAAATAGTTTATTTTGCACTTGATACAAATTGGCCGAATTTTGGCCGTAAAGCAAAAACAGTTTGGCCGTAAAGCGTACTTTGCGTCTGGCAACCCTGATTATAATACCCTGAAAAGGCATGTTACACATCAGGATAAAAGTGATGTGAATCAGTACTTTTTGCAATGCTTCACCATACCGACAGAATATCATTAAACAATAAACGACACAGGATAGGATATTCATGTTTTTTTCCATTTGACTGGAAAAAACCAAGTTAACACACGGGCAATCGTCAGATTACCTTGCGCCCATCGTCGGGTTACCAGATCTATTGCAGTGTGTTGTATTTGATACACACGTTTCTTCAATTAAGTAGAACCCAATATTCCGCTGGGTTCAGGTAATGTCCCTTAAGTGCCTTGCCCAAGGACACAACCGACTAGCAAGCGACCAGTTGAATCTGCAACCTTTCAGTTAAAAGGCGTCGCAATGCACCACCACACTAACGGTCGTGCAGACATGAAGTTTTAAAGAAGATAATCAATTTAAGCTTGTTTTTTTATTTTTTGCTAGGCTAGAAAGGAAGTGAAATAGTGTGAGAAACACATATGGAGGTTTTAGACTGACACCACATTTGAAACGTGGAAAAGACATTGAATTTCGCATTTTATCCGTACTAAGTGGATGCTTAACGACACTCGAGAGAGATTATCTCTTCACCATGAAAATTCCCACTTAGATAGAAGATAGAATATTCATGTTTATCCCTACCGTAGGGACCCTACGAATGGGAAAACCAAGGTGGTTAACACACAGGCAATTGTCAGATCACCTCGCGCCCACCGTCGGTCTACCTGAGCTATTGCAGTGTGTTGTGTATGATTTACATGTTTCTTTAATTTAGTAGAACCCATTAGTCCGCTGATTTTAGGCAATTGCCGTTAAGTGCTTTGCCCAAGGACACCACCAACTAGCTAGCGACCAGTCACTTGTCAATATTAACCCATGAGGCCACAGTTTGAACAGCTTGGTGGGTTAATACATCACCTATTAACCAAGGGATTGCAGTTTCGAAACTGGTCACTAGCTAGTCAATTGTGTTCTCAGGCAAGCCACTTTACGGACATTGCCCAAACCCAGTGGTTTAATCGGTTCTGCCAAAATAAAAGCAATGTCTCAATCATATATAACACACTGCAATAGCTGTGGTAACCTAAAATTGGGTGAGAGGTATTCTGACGATTACCTGTGTGATAACGCTGTGTTAAGTTTGTCCGACTGGTTAGTCTGGTTGCTTAGTGCGTCGCATTACATCCGAAGGGTTGTAGGTGCGAAACTGGTCGCTAGCTAGTCGGTTGTGTCCTTGGGCAAGGCACTTAACAGACATTGCCTGAACCTAGCGGAATAATGGGTTCTACCAAATTAAAGGAACGTGTCTATCATACTCAACACACTGCAATAGAACAGTGGGTGCGAGGTGATCTGACGATTGCCTGTGTGTTAACCCCCTTGGTTTTCCCATTGACAGGGATAAACATGAATATCCTATTTTATCCTATGTAGAACTTAAAAAAGAATTATCATTGTATAAAAAGGGTCTCAAGATAAACAATCGCAGAATAAACAATAATATGCTACCCTCTTGGGAGCTAAAAAATTATCATTGGGTATTTTCATCACTGCATTTGGTCGGATTTAATTATTGTTGGTTTTGTTTGTTTGTTAATTAATTATCGCCGAATGTATGTTATAATTTAAAATAAATTGAATTGAAATTGGCATAAAAACTAAGATCCACTAAACTTACTATAAAATAATCTCAGGATAAAGATGAATATGCTACCCTAAACAGAACTAAAATTTATCATTGGCATAAAAAAAATAGATCTACAAAACTTACTATAAAATAAATTAAAAAGGAAAGAAGATGCTTGAAATCCTGTAGCTTCATGTTGAAAGTTGTTTGTTACGATGCAGCAGTAGCAATCTGTTGAATACAGTTGACTTAGTAATTGACAATTCTGCATGTTTTAACCGATTAATTGTTGATTTAATGATTTTTAACCGTTTAACTGTTGATTTTTAGCCGGTTGTGTCCTTGGGCAAGGCACTTAATGGACACTGCCTGAACCCAGTAAGATTATGGGTTCTACTAAATTGAAAGAATGTGTGAATCATACACAACACACTGTTCTCCGGTAACCCGAGGATGGGTGCAAGGTAATCTGACGATTGCCCGTGTGTTAACCCCCATTGGTTTTTCTATTCACGGGGATAAACATGAATATCCTATCCTATTTATTGATTTTTAACCGTTTAAATGTTGAGGAATGTTTTTTAACCTTTTTTGTGCATTTTGGTATTAAATTTTTTTTGGTGAAAAAAATGATACGATATATGGCCTGTCATTTTATATGAAAAATGATACGATATATGGCCTGTCATTTTATATTCGATTTAGTATTAGTGTAAATGAGTGGAGAATTAATACAATCAATCAATCAAACATATCTATTTGTTAAACGCACAAGAACTGAATAATAACAATACGAAAATAAATTAGCCTAAAGTTTAACAAAGAGACACTGAGAAACCATGCGGTTATCGAAGCAGGTGCCACCTTATGATAAATGAAAATTAAATATGAAAATAAATAAGAAATATACAGAAGTTTATTTATTGCACACTATTTTTCTGATTACCATAAAGTAGGCTGGAAGCTTTTGGGTTTCTAACAGCTCTCTGGTGTGTTCACGTTTTGGCTTTCTCAATGCTTCAATAAATCCTCAACATTTCCTACAAACTAAAAAATCGGCAAATACCAAGCTCTAGAAAAATGCAAAAATGTGAAAAATAGTCTACAAACCTGGATAATAAATATGGCAATGCCAATTGTTAGAACCGCAGTACCTATTATCACACAATTTTTGAAGCAAAAAAAACGAGCTATTTTTTTAACAGCAGAAATGGTCAGTTTACAAGTCGTTCTTGGGCAAGGCACTTAGCAGATTTCGGCTATACCCAATAGATGATTGGGTACTACTAAAATTATTGTAAATTCCCAATTATTAACAATGCACTGCAAAAGCTCTGGCAATGTAACATGAATATCTTAGACTATCATAAAAAATTAAAAACTCTTCTTTTTATCTTTAAATTATCGGTTAAATTTTATGGACTGACCACTATTTACAAATATGTAAATAAAACACCCAAAAATTACCTCATACCGTTAGAAAGCGTTTAAAAATGGCACGAGTTCGAAAACGATTACCGGTACGTGTAAACCAACACATGAACGCCTCAAGCAAAATAAACCAATTTTCCTGTATCAACGTCGACATCATTTGCATAAAATAGAAATATAATAATCGCTTTCCGCTTCAACGCTTTTCACAATAATAAAGAAACCTTGCAGTTTTTAAAAGCTTAAAATTTTGGCGCAAGAATAAGGAATTTATGTTTATTAATATCATTTATATGAACATAATTAAGATGGGTTTCACCAAATTGAAGGAACGTCTTAATCATACACAACACATTGCAATAGCTCCAGCCTCCAGTAACCCGGCGGTGAGCGCAAGGAAATATGACGATTGTTTTGGTTAACGCCCCTTGCATTTTTTTATCCACGGAAATAAAAACGAATTTCCTATCCTGTGAATAAAATTTCACACCGTCGGTTAGCTCAATTGATGAGAGTTCTGTAGTCTACTTAATGGTTGTAGAATCGAAACCAGCCGCAGGCTAGATGGTTATGTTGTTGTGCAAGGATGCTTATGTGTGTAAACATGAATATCTTTTCCTAAGGCATGGAATAGGTAGGATAAACCCGATGGGATATTCATGTTTATCCCCGTGAACGAGAAAACGCTAGGGGTGTTACAACACGGGCAATCGTCAGTTCTGTCGAGTTAGCTGAGCTTTTGCAGTGTGTCGTGTACGATTCAGACGTTCCTTCTATTTGGTAGAACGCATTATTCTACTAGACATTAAACGGACACCGAATCCAAAGAATTCATATTTTTTACAAAAAAAACGAAAGAACATCTCAAGTACATAGAACACATTGCAATAGTGGTAAACCCATGGTGGGCGTGAGTTAATCTGACGACAAAATATTTAACCAACATCTATCTCTCTTTCTTCTCTTACGAGTAGCTCACGTGACGCTCCCTTTCTCACTTTTTACTCATTTCGCTCATAAAATGCTACTATGCATTTCGCTTTACAATGCATTGTTTATTTTTTGTCAATTTTCGTTAAATCTTCCGTTTTAATTGATAATTCTATCTTTGTAGCCTTAAAAGTAAAAGTAAAATACTAATCTGACTGGTAACGGTTATTTTTCTTGGGAAGCGTGTAGGCGTGATCTTGTATTGTTATTATATTCTATGAAATTTTGCAGCTACTTATAAATATTTAAACGCCCAACTCAACACTCAGAAGACTGTATATTTTCAAGTGCATTTGACACTAACTAACAGTTATTCTAGTTCTAGCTAAGACGAGGCTTATATTTAATGTAGGAGCAATATCATAAGTGTCAAGACTGTCAACACTTATGGTCTATCCTACAATACAACCATTTACTATACCGATAGGTTACTAACTTTGTACAGTACAACACTAAAGTAAAAGGGAAATAGGGAAGGAAGGAAACTGCGCACTTAAAATATGGAAAGTAATTTTAACACAAACACTAATGTAAAACCCCACAACTAACCCTTAATTGAACTGAAGGGGTCGCGAACTACACACCTATACATTAACCTTAACGCACCAAGCTTTATTTGTGTATACATTTTCCTTCCTTTTTAGTTTTATTCAGGCAACACTAAATTGAAAAGAAGGCCAAGCGGATAACCTAAAATTGTGGAAACTAATTTAACCCTTTCCCAAAGGGTGCCTCTAAATACTACAGGAGCGCTTGGAGCGCTTGAATCACTTAGATTGCTATGGAAAGTAACTCTAACCCTGTCCCAAACACTAATCTCAACCCCAGAACTAACTTTAACCCCAACCCTAACAATATTATTATGGCTTTTGTAAATACGAAGTATAGTAAGCGATCCAAGCGATCCAAGCGCTCCAAGCGATTTAAGCGCTCCATGCGCTCCAAGCGGTCCTGTAGTATTTAGAGGTACCGTTTCCCAAACAGTATTTTCAACACCAGAGCTAAATCAAAACCCAGCCTTTTTGCTACCTGTAATTACTACAGGATCGCTTGGAGTGTTAGAGTTGGGGTTTCAAGCGATCCTGTAGTAATTACAGGTTAACTCTAATGCCATAATCTTTTTATGTGCAGTTTTTTCACTTGGATGCTACAATACAACACAATAAAAATATAACTGAACTGGTAACCAGACATGGTATGCAGGTTCCCATAATTACTAGGGCCTACAGTATCGCTTGGACTGCTTGGATAATCATGGAATGTAATTCTAACCCTGCCCCAGAACTAAGTTTAACGCCAACCCTAACATTAATATCATAATCTGTATTTTAGTAAAAAGTTTTCATTTTTTAGTTTTCTCCTAGAATTTTGTATTTACAAAGTATAGCAAGCGATCCTGTAGTAATTAGAAGTACCGATGGTATGCAAGATATACCTGCATTTGTCGAGATAAATAAACATACTGTGATTCCTATCTAAATAATCATAACTGTTTTGATTTTTATTAAGTTGTTTTTTATTCTAGAACAAAAAATTCATAGAAATCTAAAGCTTTATTATCCTGAGTAAGAAATCACTGCAAATTGGATACTGGTTCTGGTTACTATGTCGGGTCCACAAAATTGTTCTATTTGCCTTTCTAAGTTTGGATTTATGAAGAAACAGTATGACTGCATCAAATGCAACAAAACTACTTGCAAAGATTGCCAGAACTTTAAAATGGTTGTAAATGGTAACGCGCCGCAAAATGTCTGCAAAAATTGCTTTGACGCTAAGCAGAAAAAAGCGCCGAGAAACGTTTCGCCCCCTAGAAATTTTAAACGAGAATTAGAAAAAAGGAAAATGGAAGAGCAGAGAAAGGATCTTGAAAGTCCAGAGGATAAGGCGATTAGAGATCGGCTGAAAAAACTTAAATCAGATCCGATCAAATCAAAGGACATTTCGGTCGAAGAAATTAGATCGAGGTTGGATAAACTGTGCGCAACGGACCATGAAATAACTGATGAAGAAATTGAGTATAGGTTGGCGAAGTTAAAAGGGTCCAGACCGCCTGCTATTCGGGTTAATAGCGTTCGGAAAACTGGTCAAGCTCATAGCTCAAAAGATAACCAGTCGGATTTTGTCCAAGCTAAAAGACTGATTCGGCAGTTTACTGAAGAAATCGCCATGGATACAGACGAAAATGAGTCAGCGGATTTGAGCGCTGAAAAGATTCCTGAAAACCCAAGCTCAGATGACTTAATAGCGCTAGCGGTGGCGGAAATTCGGCGAGAACAGGAAAGTATTGACGACGAAGAAATGACCGATAATGAAATCCGAAGACGCCTATCGCAACTTCAGGAACTACCGGATGTGTCTCATGATGATGCTGCTATCGCAAATGACTTTAACGGGTCTGATATAGACCAAGAGAGCGCGCAGCTTATTAAACAGATCATGGCGCAGGATAGGCTAGACCAGGAGCTTGCTAACACAGGAATAACCATCAAAAACAAAACGACGCCACTCCAAGACGACAATCAAGAAAAAACGGATGAATTTCCGTGGTGCTTTATGTGCAACGACAATGCGACAATAAGGTGTATTACTTGTGAGAGAGAACTCTTCTGCAAAACTTGTTTTAAAGTCGTGCACAGTGATTCTGATATGAAAGGTCACCAAACTGAAAAATTCAAGGGCAAAAATGATGATCTGTAAACATGTTACGTTCGTTTCAATTTATTTTTTATATTCCTGCGATAGTGTTTATAGCTATTGTATTATAATTTAATTTTACTTTCTTATTTAATTATTGATGGCTACAATTGCTTTAAAAATGCCCCGTAGAAGTATGCTGTAATGTTGATTAGTATAATGTTCATATTATTAACTGTTATTACTTATTAGGTACTGCAAAGGTTTTCTAGACAGGTAGGCCTATCACTTTGGTTGTATTGCCACTGTTTCTAAGATGGATTTAAATATTTTTTAAAACAATTTTAAAACTTAATTCAATATTAAGCATATTCCATTAAGCTGTTTTATATGCTGTAGGGTAGAGCAATGAAAAAGACTTTACTTTTTGTATTGTAATTTTTGCATTATTGCTAATTATTATTGCAATTGAGTTACTTTCTGAGACGTCTCAATATAAAAAGTACAATTTTGACTTTATGCTTTTTGTTTAGACTATCCTACAACTTCAAGCATTATGCGGTAATTGATAATGGAATTAAGTTACATTCCGAAACATCTCATTATGAAAAGTACAACTTTGACTTTATGCTTTTTGTTTAGACTATCCTACAACTCCGTCTCTATGCATTATACTGTAATTGATAATGAAATTAAGTTAATGCGGTAAAAAATACAATAACGAAAAAAATTTAAAAAATGTTCCTAAAATATAAAGACAAAATCCATTTCTGATTGAACTCTTTTTCCAACACTGGTCTTAATATTAAAAGTTGAATTTTAGCTTTGTGTTTCATTCACACTAATCATAAATGTGTATATCATTGCCCACTTTTCTATCTAATGTTCCCGTTTATATATTGTTGTCCATTGGGTATACTGACTGCCATGCTGCATATAATAAACAAAGACACATGGATATAAATTTATCTCATACACTTATTTTGTCAACCCATGATATTTTTAAAGTTTATGAAAACTCACAATCTTTGTACTAATAAGGTACATAATTCGACTGTTCTTTGCAAAACCAGTGCTGTATCTATTTAATGAATACCACTGAAATTTTACATTAAGGCACTGGTCCCAAAAATTGCACAAATCATGTGGGTAATATACGCATTGTTTAAAAAGTGCTAGTTTTATACCTTTTTGCGTTTTTGTAATATAGTTGTTGTATTTGTGTCGTTTCGGTAAAATAATTTTGTAATATATTCGTAAATTCGCCCTTTATTATGGGGGATTTTGGAACAATATATATTTTTCTTTCTTTACTCGCAATTTATCCGTACAATACTTTTCTTCAGCAGGTTGTTTTATAGGTTGGCTGACTTTTAGGGTAAAAAAATTGAATTTTAGGGTAAAAAAACAAAATTTGACTTTTAAGGGTGAAAAAACGAAATTTGACTTTTAAGGGAAAAAAAACAAAATTTGAATTTTAGGGTAAAAAAGCAAAATTTGAATTTTTAGGGAAAACAAAAGTTGAATTTAAGGGTGAAAAGTTAAAAACAATGTATCGACCCCGTGCACAAAATCAGCCGCTTCCGGTAGGCTGGGAAGCAAAGTTCGATTCCAACTCGAATCGGTGGTTTTTCCTCAACCATGTTACGAGGAAAACACAGTGGGACGACCCACGACTCACAATGCAGGTTCTTGTGTTCTCATTTTCTGTTTTTTTGTGTACAAAGTATAACTATTCCTGGGGGTATGGGACACCCCTTTGATCAAAAGGAAACTCGTACTCTTTTTACTACATAGTTTTTTTCTTTTGTTTTCTTGTTTTTTCATTTTTTCTTGTTTTGTATACAGGATAGATATTCATGTTTATCCCTGTGAATGGGAAATGGGAAAACCAAGGGGGTTAACATACAGGCAATGGTCAGATCACCTCGCGCCCACCATTGGGTTACAGGTTACCGGAGGCCAGAGCTATTGCAGTGTGTTGTATGATTTGGACTTTCCTTCAACTTAGTAGAACCCATTAATCCGCTGGGTTCAGCCAATGCCCATTAAGCACCTAGCCCAAGGACACAATTGACTAGCTAGCGACCAGTATCGAAACTGCAACCTTTCGGCTAAAATGCGACGCACTAAACCACCAGACCAATCTGTCGGATTATAGGTAATATACTGGACATTTTAAGATAGTCAAAATACCAGTAAGATCAATTTATAATTGCAGTCGAATTTTGTTCTAATAGTTTTTTTTCTACCTTTAAAATTTCGGTTGTTTTGTATACTGTAAACATACAAACATTGTTAAGTAGGCTATGAGAGTTTCATGCTTGTATACCAGTACGACAGTACAATGTTATTCTAATAGTTTCTAAGATATTTATTTAAGAAATTCATTTGCGCTTTTCCCACATGTCCTAACCTAACCTGACTAAATAGTTTCTAAGACTTGAAAATTTGCGAAGACTTTTTTCATTTTGTATTTTCCCTTAACCTGGCCCTTTGCCTAAATTGTTATAATTACATCAGAATGTGGGTCATTACATCAGAATGTGGGTTTCTGTTTCTAATTCTTATGTTGAGTTTATGTTTCTGATTCTTATGTTGAGTTTATGTTTCTGATTCTTATGTTGAGTTTATGTTTCTGATTCTTATGTTGAGTGGCCTGATTTCGTATTTACCCCAAAATTCCCCTAAACTGCCCCTCTTTACCCATCAGCAACCCTCACCCGCCCAGCAGCCAAGACAACAAAGCTACCCCCAACAAACAACAAGTTTTGTGGAGCCTTCAGCTTCAAGCGTCAAAGCTCTAAAGAATCAGTATAATGTGGATGAAGAGCTTGTCAAGTAGGTTGCAATCATAGCATACAGACATGATAGAATATTCTTTTTGTTCTTTATGAGCACTTAATTTCAAATCACCAAATAAAAAAATAAATTCAGAATTACTAAATTTTTAAATCTTCATTTCAAAATGGACATTACTTTTTACAAAGCAATGTTAATTATAACGTACTTATGATTATAGTTTTTTAGATCGCTAAGTACCACAAATTATAAACCACTTTCTTATTTTGTAATGTGGATAAAGAGCTTGTCAAGTAAGTTGCAATGAAGGTAGCATACGGACATGATAGAATATTCTGTTTGTTCTTTATAAGCACTTAATTTCACCAAATAAAAAATAAATTCAGAATTATTAAATTTTTAAATCTTCATTTCAAAATGGATATTACTTTTTACAAAGCAATGTTAATTATAACGTACTTATTATAATAGTTTTTTAGATCGCTAAATACCACAATATATAAACCCCTCCCTCTTTTTGTACCCGAATTCCATATTGTCAGATCCTTACTTCGCACCCATGTCAACCGCGTCAATATTGTGGAAGAGAAGTTAAAAGAGATGGGCTATAAGAAAAAGGTACGTTATGCACAATATTTTACAACTAAAATTATTAACTCATTATGCTTAAGTTACTTGTGCTGTATATCACTTTTATTTAAATGTGCCATAAAATAATGTGCATAATATGTGTGTTAAATGTGACATATATTATTTTAGAACTAAAATTATTAACTCATTATACTTAAGTTACATTTGTGCGATTGGTTAGTCTGGTGGTTTAATGCGACGCCTTTTAACCGAAACGTTGCAGGTTAAAAACTGGTTGCTAGCTAGACGGTTGTGTTCTTGGGCAAGGCACTTAAGGGACATTGCCTGAACCCAGCGGATTAATGAGTTCTACCAAATTAAACTTTAAACATGGGGTAGAATTTACACCCAACACTCAATACTCTAAAAAAAATCCCATTAACCCTTAGACGACGGTTACATATATGTAACCCAGAGATGTCCCCAAAAAAATGCACAATTCAGTTGTTTCTTGGGGGATTTTCAAAGGGTTAATAAATACTAATTAATGTTGAAGGTCCAAGTTGATCAAAGGCACTTGATGTATCTTGCTCAACAATATCCGATGGCAGACAAAGAAACAATCAGGTTTGCCTTTTAATAACATACTTTTTAAACTGTCTATTGTATGGGTGTATAGTTTAAGTTCAGGATCCTTAATTTATAGAACAATATGCAAAATAGAACGATTAGTGTGGTGGGTTAGTGCGTCGCCTTTCAATCGAAAGGTTGCAGATGCGAAACTGGTCGCCAGCTAGTCGGTTGTGTCCTTGTGCAAGGCACTTTACGGACATTGCCTGAACCCAGCATATTAATGGGTTCTACTAAATTGAAGGAACATATGAATCATATACAATACACTGCAATAGCTCCGGTAACCCGACAATGGGCGCGAGGTGATCTGACGATTGCCTCTTGGTTTTCCCATTCACATAAATAAACATGAATATCCTATTCTATCCTATCCTATCTTATCTTTAGACACTAAGAATTATGATCCTTTTCATGCCATGACTCCCCACTCACACATAGCAACACACCACAATGTCATATCCAACACACAGACAATGCCTCGCGGAGACAAACAACAACGTCCAGGGCGCACGGTTGTCCCTTGAGGCCATGGGGTTTAAGAAATTCGACCCAGACAAGCCTTTCGCCCAGTCGTCGGCCGCACCGAAACCCGGTTTCTCAAGTGCGAAAAGCGACGCGGACAGACGCAGAGAGGCTCAGTTGCTCGCTGAGAAGAAAGCTCAACTCAAAGCGAGGACAAAGGAGCTTTTAAGCAAAAGAGCTCAGTCACGCGGAGAAAATGAGAA
>CH002006.1:906282-916865 GCA_000149265.1 Ciona savignyi
ACTTAGTCGGCGTGGAGCATCCTCGACACGCAATAACATACCCATTAGACACAAAACACTCATATAAAATAAGCCACTCTAGACGATACTCAATACACGTGTAATAATCAATATTGCTTAAGTCATGATCGTACCCTATTTACATTTCTCACCAATCCTTGAGCAAAATGCTGAACAACTCGGTGACAGTCAAAAATCCGTCTCATAGACAAAACGGCCACCACGAAAACGACAAACTTGTATATACGTGAGCCCAGGTGATCGCTCGGGTTTTCGATGCGTGTCGTGAAGGAAAGTCTTTTCTGACTCGACCAAAATGTCAAAAATATTGTTCTCTTCCTCAAATGCGCTGCTCGTGAATGATGGTTTCTTTATTGCGGGAATGTCTTTCGGCGTTTTCAGCGCTTCTCTCTGGTTTTCTTCGGTCTCTTTGCGCTTTGGTGCAGGCTGTGTTATAATAATTGTTTTTGTTAATCGACGTAGACGGCCACTTTGCCCGTCCACAATGAGATTAAAACGCTTTATAAAGTCCAAACCAATCACGGGATGGCGAACGTTTGCAATTTGAAAGTTCCATTTAAAACAGCCCACACTGTGTAAGGAAACGTCCAATACCTTGTTTCCAGTTGATAAGCAGTTCGTTTCGCTTAGACGCACTTTACCGGAACATTGGTTGAAAATAGAACGCTTATCTTCCAAATTAGGTAGAAGAGAAACTGATGCTCTGGGGTCCACCAGAAACTTGAAATTGTTTGCCACGTCTTCAACAAAAATTAAACCGGACTTCGCGTGATATCCTGGACTTGACTTGTGGAATGTTGATTTGGGTTTTGTTCTTGCTGTTTTGCTGTTGGTTGCAGACCAATTGCAGCCTGGATTGCATTTTCGAGCACGGCAACCAAAATGTTTGTGAAACCAACAAATCCTCACTTGCGGCATTTCTGTTGGCATCGGAAAATTGAAGCGATTGTTTTGCCAACACATTTTTCTTCGTAGATGATAGACTTGCGTGTTCAGACACGTATTGGGGACTCACCACTGTGGAGAAACAAGTTCTTTTGTGGTTGTCCGTCGTGCTTATGCCTAGCACTGAACCTGACCTGAGTTCTCCAACTAATCAGACTCCGAATTGACTCCGTCTCGGAAGGTTTCTTTACTGTATCTTATAAACTAATACAGTGAAACAAATACAGTTAAACTGATTGACTGGACATGCTCGGAGCCAAGCTCCAAGCAGGCTATTTATTTTGATCCTTATTCCAAAACGCGATTTCGATAAACTAATACAATGAGTTTATACACACAACGCTTGTATGGCACACTGTGTGGAAAAGATAATATAGGAAATGTTGGGAATAATAGCGCGCTGGCACGCAGAGGAAATGATTTACAAAGGTTTTTGGAACGGGCGCACAGCCGTGCAGCATACAATAATGGCTTACTTAAACAGTTTAACAAAACTTAATATATTGTACAACAAATATGACACAAACCGCGAATGTCGCTACACACCTGAGCAAGCCACTTTACATTGCTCCAACCCAGTGGTATCTAATGAGTCGTCCAAATTGAAAGTCATGTCTGATTATCCACACACTGTAACAGCCCCAGCAACTCAACTGTGGGCTTAAGTTGTATTTTCAAACCCTAAGCAATTGATCTATACCACTGCATGTATTGATTAGCCATTCATATTTCATTCAATTAGTCCCATCTATCTTGTTCTATAGTTTCACCAACATGCATGGTATAAAGATGAAATAAGTAAATACATATATTTAGAGATCCATTTATTTAAAATTCATAATATATCTGCTAAACCACTTTAGTAATACGCATATAGGTTTGTAGGACTACGTAATAATAACAAATGTCATCAATCAAAAATTTCAAAAACTGGCCCTAGTGTCATATAACACTTAGTTAAAATGCACAATTCCTTTCCGATAGAGAACCGCTGGTTTAAATGCTTTGTTGATTTAAATCAACATAGCCATTCTTTACTATTATTCCCTTAAGCAAGACACTTAAAATTCCTTTAGATTTAAAACTGATAACGAAATTTGGCCGACCGATTAGTCTGGCGGTTTAGTGCGTCGCCTTCAACCTAAAGGTTGCAGGTGCGAAACTGGTCGCTAAAGAGTCGGTTATAATAATCCAATAATTACCAGTGTGTTGTCTCACCCATAGGGTAACCCCATCACCCCACCCTTCACCCATTTATTTCACCCAGGGTTAAAGGGGGCAAAGGGACCCGGAAGTCAGTCTTCATCCTCCATTTTGAAATCTACCAGCTCAAAAAAAGTAAGAAATTGTAGCTTTGTTATTAGGGATGGATAGGCAGGCTTTATTTTCAAGTATCAAACTTTAAAATACGACTATTGTTCATTTGAGCTGTTACAGTGTATTATTATTCACATACTGTTATAGTACTTTGGACATGAGGTGTATTACTGTGCTCGACTGTTGGCATGAGGGGTATTGCTGTGCTCGACTGTGGGCATGCGGTGTATTACTGTGCTCAACTGTGGGCATGAGGTGTATTACTGTGCTCGACTGTGGGCATGAGGTGTATTACTGTGCTCGACTGTGGACATGAGGTGTATTACTGTGCTCGACTGTGGGTATATGAGGTGTATTACTGTGCTCGACTGTGAGCATGAGGTGTATTACTGTGCTCGACTGTGAGCATGAGGTGTATTACTGTGCTCGACTGTGGGCATGAGGTGTATTACTGTGCTCGATTGTGGACATGAGGTGTATTACTTTGCTTGACTGTGGGTATAAGGTGCATAACTGTGCTTGACTGTGGGCATGAGATGTATTACTGTACTCAACTGTAGACATGAGGTGTATTACTGTGCATCTGAGCAAGCCACTTTACATTGCTCCAACCCAGTGGTATCTAATGGGTTGTCCAAATTAAAAATCATGTCTGATTATCCACACACTGTAATAGCTCCAGCAACTCGACTGTAAACATAAGGTGTCATACTGAGCTCGACTGTGGGCATGAGGTGTATTACTGTGCTCGACTGTGGGCATGAGGTGTATAACTGTGCTCGACTGTGGGCATGAGATGTATTACTGTGCTCGACTGTGAGCATGAGGTGTATTACTGTGCTCGACTGTGGGCATGAGGTGTATTACTGTGCTCGAATGTGGGTATGAGATGTATTACTGTGCTCGACTGTGAGCATAAGGTGTATTACTGTGCTAGACTGTGGGCATGAGGTGTATTACTGTGCTCGACTGTGGGCATGAGGTGTATTACTGTGCTCGACTGTGGGCATGAGGTGTATTACTGTGCTCGACTGTGGGCATGAGGTGTATTACTGTGCTCGACTGTGGGCATGAGGTGTATTACTGTGCTCGACTGTGGGCATGAGGTGTATTACTGTGCTCGACTGTGAGCATGAGGTGTATTACTGTGCTCGACTGTGGGCATGAGGTGTATTACTGTGCTCGAATGTGGGTATGAGATGTATTACTGTGCTCGACTGTGAGCATAAGGTGTATTACTGTGCACCTGAGCAAGCCACTTTACATTGCTCCCACCCATTGGTAACTAATAAGTTGTCCAAATTGAAAGTCATGTCTGATTATCCACACACTGTAATAGCTCCGGCAACTCGACTGTGAGCATGAAGTGTATTATTGTGCTCGACTGTGGGCATGAGGTGTATTACTGAGCTCGACTGTGGGCATGAGGTGTATGACTGTCTGAAAGTCATGTTTGATTATTCACCCACAGTAATAGCTCCAGCAACCCGACTGTGAGCACAAGGTGCATAACCCCCATCACCCCCACCTCACCCACGCAGAGCAAATCGACGCGAGGTAGCCTCCCATCAGCGATGAAACGGGGCCGACACGCCGCTTCGATCCGATTGCCTGGTGGGAAGATCGTCCCTGTTGGTGGCTCTCTGGCTCGCTCTAGTGACAAGGATGTGACGGAGGAGAGTGAGTCGGAAGCGGAAATCGACTCCTCTTCTAAATGTGGGTTGTTTTTGATGCGGGGGGGTCTTTCATCTGGTCCAGTTCTTAGTGGGTTAATTACTCTTCTCGGGAATATTAAGAGGTCTAGTTCTCAGTGGGTAGGGTGTTTAGAATAGGATATTCATGTTTATCCCCGTGTATGGGAAAACCAAGGGGGTTAACACACGAGCAATCGTCAGATCACCTCGTACCTACCATCGCACCAAACCACTGGACTAACCGATCGGTTAAACAAGGTGTATTATGTTTGGTTAAGGTAAATTATTTACGCCAAAAAGGTCAACGTTGTGATTTTTACTCCTGAGAAACCTTACTGTGTTGACATACAACGTGACCATAATAGATACCAGTCTATATGTTTTCTATGTCAATTTTAGGCATGGCGAAGTTTGAATATCGCTTTCAGGCGTATTATTTTGAAACCGTTGCTTTTAAGCACTTGAGGAATTTTAGTTTAGGTTTTTTTTACTTAAATACCAAAGCCGGCCTTCAGTACTGGGTCACGCTTGTACACTTTTATTCAAGGCATAAATAACATCAAATTTAATTTGCATGACCGGTTAGTCTGGTGGTTTAATGTGACGCCTTTCAACCGAAAGGTTGCAGGTTCAAACTGTGTCCCAAGGACACAACCAAATAACTAGCGACCAGTTTCGTACCTGCAACCTTTCTGCTGAGGTTTAAAACACAAAGAAGAAACATCAAATACATTCCACAACACCCTTTAGAGATAGTAAAGCATCAGTAGATTGGGCAAATGGTTTTGTTTGTTATTTAACTTTTTAAATTGTCGTGTTTTAGTGTCATCGGAAGCACTGATAAGTGATGCGGCTCCTAAAACTCTCCTCAAGTCTGGGAAGAGCATTTTGGCTTCACAAGTCGAAAGGTGGGTTATGTGGTCGGGGTATTGTCTTTGCAACTTTAGTCTGGTGGTTAAGTGCGTTATCTTTCAATCGAAAGGTTGCAGTTGCGAAACTGGTCGCTAGCAAGTCGGTTGTGTCCTTGGGCAAGGCACTTACGAACATTGCTTGAACCCAGCGGATTAATGGGTTTTACTAAGTTGAAGGAACATATGAATCATACACAACACACTGCAATAGCTCTGGTAACCCGACGATGGGCGCGAGGTGATCTAAAGTGTGCCAGTGTGATAACCCCCTTGGTTTATCCATTCACGGGACAAACATGAATATTATATTCAACCTGACTGTGGACATAAGGTGTCTTGACTGTGGACATAAGGTGTCCCGACTGTGGACATGAAGTATCCCGACTAATCCACGAAATCTCAATTCAGTTCGACAAAGTCGGATCGCAAGGTCTCGTTCCAGCCGGATGCGGTTGCCACGGATACAGACGAAGATGTGACGGCGATCCAGGAATCGGATTACGTCACTGAGGATGATGATGAAGGGGAGGATCAGGGGTGGCCGGATGTTAGGGAGGAGGTTCGTACCTGTGTATGGGAGCCTCCTCTGTATGTGAGCCACCTGTGTATGTGAGCCATCTGTGTATGTGAGCCACCTGTGTATGTGAGCCACCTGTGTATGTGAGCCACCTGTGTATGTGAGCCACCTGTGTATGTGAGCCACCTGTGTATGGGGGCTATCTGTGTATGTGGGCCTCCTGTGTATGTGAGCCACCTGGAAAAATAAACCCCTTTTTTCTGAGTCAAATGTGCTGTAAAGCAACTTTTATATGAATCAACTATGTACATTTCTCACCTATTTATGCACCCCACCCATGTATATTAACCAAAATGCATACAATGTAACAATACATATACCGCTGGCTTCCAACCCCCCCTAAACCACAGGAAGTAGCAGTTGTGGCGAAAACAGAATCTTCGAGTTCGGCATCGAGACCAGTGTCGAGCCGTTCCGATATGCTAACCGCTCATGCACAGAAAGTATGTGGTTTCTATGTTTTCTTTATTAGTTAGTCATGATTTATCGCGTTTTATGTGACAAGCAATTTTTTGTATAAATGGAGTTAGGATATAAGATAGCGATATTCATGTTTATCCCCGTGAATTGGAAAACCAAGGGGGTTAACACACGGGCAATCGTCAGATCACTTCGTTTGCCCACCGTGCAGGTTACCGGAGACTATAAATGCAGTGTGTTGTATATGATAGACACGTTCCTTCAATTTAGTAGAACCCAGTAATCCGCTGGATTCAGGCAATGTCCGTTCAGTGCCTTGCCCAAGGACACAACCGACTATCTAGCGACATATTAGCTTATATTTTACCTAATAGGATAGGATAGTATATTTATCCCCGTAAATGGGAAAACCAAGGGGGTTAACACACGGACAATCGTCAGATCACCTCGCGCATGGGGTTGAATAACTTTTTTTATTTTCTATTTTTATTAACTTTTACCCATTATTTAATCAATTCTTCATTTTAAATTTATTTTAAAAACAAAATAATTATTATTTCTGCTTGGAGGGCAACATTTTCTAGTTTTATTTAATTTAATCATTATATTTACATGCTGATTTAGTGATTGGATGCAGGTGAACATATTTTTAATTGCATTGTGTTTCTGTTATGATTGTTTATTTAGAAGAATGGAGTTATTTTTTGTCTTCCACTGTCTGCCAAGTATGTCGTAAGACAGCTTATGCCTACAGTCGAGTTGTTGGAGCTATTACAGTGTGTGGATGGTTGGTTCATTTATATCCTCGTGGATCGGAAGCCAGGCTTTATCTACGAGTATCGTAAGACACCTCATGCCCACAGTCGAGTTGCTGGAGCTATTACACTGTGTGGATGGTTGGTTTGTTTATATCCTTATAATTTTTTTTATAATTTTTGTGATTTTTAATATTATTTCCAGACTGCTTATATTATTTCTATGGTTGCTTATATTATTTACAGGATTATTTATAATATTTCTATAGCTTCCTATATTATTTCTATGGCTAGGTGGCAGCAGAGGTGATAAAGAAACAACGTCCGATAAGCGGTGTCGATGAAGACGCGAAGAAAGCTGCCGAACTCTGGAACCAATCCCTTTCCTCGGATGAGAGTGAGAGCGAGCAGAAGGAGGAGGAGGAGTGGGGAGTAAGCATATTGTGATGTCATTATAGGAGTGAGATGTCAGAGTTTATTAAGTGTTTTGTGTGTATTGACATTCTGTCATTAGATACCACTGGGTTGGAGCAATGTAAAGTGGCTTGCTCAGGTGCACAGTAATACACCTCATGCCTACAATCGAGCACAGTAATACACCTTATGCCCATAGTAGAGCACAGTAATACACCTCATGCTTACAGTCGAGCACAATAAGACACCACATGCCCACAGTCGAGCACAGTAATACACCTCATGCCAAAGTATATCACAGTAATACACCTCATGCTCTCAGTCGAGCACAGTAATACACCTCATGCACACAGTCGAGCACAATAATACACCTTATACCCACAGTCGAGCACAATAATACACCTCATGCACACAGTCAAGAACAGTAATACACCTCATGCCAAAGTATATCACAGTAATACACCTCATGCTCTCAGTCGAGCACAGTAATACACCTCATGCACACAATCGAGCACAATAATACACCTTATACCCACAGTCGAGCACAGTAATACACCTCATGCACACAGTCGAGCACAATAATACACCTTATACCCACAGTCGAGCACAGTAATACACCTCATGCACACAGTCGAGCACAATAATACACCTCATGCTCACAGTCGAGTTGCTGGAGCTATTACAGTGTGTGGACAGTTGGTTTATTTATATCCTCGTTGGTGGAAATCCAGGCTTTATCCACAGGTGTCTTAAGAATCTCATTCCCGTAGTCGAGTTGCTGGAGCTATTACAGAGTGTGGATATTCACACATGGCCACAATATTCTTACACCTAAGCATAGTAAAACACCCCATGGAATAAGTAGAGATGCATACCTATTTAAACGCATAGGTCCAAAAGTTTTAGTTTTTCCGGTAATTCGCAATCTCAACACTCACGAAACATTTGAACATTTAAGGTAAAAGAAGTCCAACCTGCAGCTGTAACTGCCGTCAAAGTAGAAACAATTCCTGTAAGTTCATTTTTGTTGTAGGTTTGGTGGTTTTTTGGAGTTAATGTGGATTTTTTTCCATTTACTATTTTTTACCTTTTAATTTTAACTATTTTTTACCTTTTAATTTTTACTATTTGTTACCTTTTAATTTTTACTATTTTTTACCTTTTAATTTTAACTATTTTTTTTAACGTCGGGACAAGTAATGTAGCCCATAAAAGGTCGTTTACTCCAAAAAGATCACTAAATGCTTGACTAGAATAGATGCAGAATCATAAGATTAAAAAACTCCAAAATCTCTCCACATGGTCAGAGAAAATGCTGGACAGTGGCCAACAATTTATCCTATTACTTTGTATACCCCAAATATGTTTTAAATTGCTTATTAAAATTGTCAATATTTTATCATCATTATTAAAATAAGTTATTACTATTTAACCATGCTAAGACTTATAAAGCCCCTGGGCGCTGGAAAATGGATCTTCTGTGGCTTATTGCTTGTATCAGGGACCTGTCCATACTATTATTGTACTATGCTAGGGCTTGAACCCAAAGTATACCTGTAGTTAAAGAATGTCTTCCCACCCACGAGGATATAAATGAATCAACCATCCACACACTGTAATATCTCCAGCAACTCGACTGTGAGCATGAGGTGTCTTACGATACCCGTGGATAAAGCCTGGCTTCCCACCCACGAGGATATAAATGAATCAACCATCCACACACTGTAATATCTCCAGCAACTCGACTGTGAGCATGAGGTGTCTTACGATACCCGTGGATAAAGCCTGGCTTCCCACCCACGAGGATATAAATGAATCAACCATCCACACACTGTAATATCTCCAGCAACTCGACTGTGAGCATGAGGTGTCTTACGATACCCGTGGATAAAGCCTGGCTTTCCACCCACGAGGATATAAATGAATCAACCATCCAGACACTGTAATAGCTCCAGCAACTCGACTGTGGGCATGAGGTTTATTACTGTGCTTGACTGTGGACATGCGGTGTATTACTGTGCTTGACTGTGGACATGCGGTGTATTATTGTGCACCTAAGCAAGCCACAACCCAGTGGTATCTAATAAGTTGTCAAAATTGAAAGTCATGTCCGATTATCCACACACTGTTATAGCTCCAACAACTCGACCGTGGTTATGAGGTGTCTTACTGTGCTCGACTGTGAGCACGGGGTGTGTGACGTTTTACAACAAAACTTTACAGGCCGTTGAAGACAAAAAAGATCGCCTTCGTAAGATCGCTGTAGCGAAGAAAGAGCGCGAAATCCGACCCTCGGTTACCGTGTCCACTCCGGTGACGAAGCAGCCGTCCGTGACCGCTTCTATGACATCACAAAGCTCTGCTCCGAGCTCCGTGTCTTCAGTGCAGGTGTGATGTCATAGTGGGGATTGTTTGTTTTAATTTAAAGGATGATATTTCTTCTATTTATGTTTAATTATTCCGGAAATTCTAAATGAACCACTTGCCACAATCAGGGATAAGTTCATGTTTTTTTCCTGTGAAAACCAAGGGGGATAACACACGGGCAATCGTCAGATCACCTCGCGCCCACCGTCGGGTTACCAGAGCTATTGCAGTGTGTTGTGTATGATTCATACATTCTTTTAATTTGATAGAACCCATTAATCCGCTGGGTTCAGGCAATGTCCATTAGGTTACTCGCCCAAGGACATAACTGACTATCTAGCGACCAGTTTCGAATCTCTAACCTTTCGGTTGAAAGGCGTCGCATTTACCCACCAGACTAACCGGTTAAACAAAATCTATCTTATTCTAAGTGCCTTATTAAATCACACAACCGACTAGCTAGCGGCTGGTTTCGATCCCACAACCTTTCAGCTAACAGTGCCTTCACAAGGAAACAACCGACTAGCTAGCGGCTGGTTTCGATCTCACAACCTTTCAGCTAACGGTGCCTTCACAAGGAAACAACCGACAAGCTAGCGGCTGGTTTCGATCCCACAACCTTTCAGCTAACAGTGCCTTCACAAGGAAACAACCGACTAGCTAGCGGCTGGTTTCGATCCCACAACCTTTCAACTGACAGTGCCTTCACAAGGAAACGACCGACTAGCTAGCGGCTGGTTTCGATCCCACAACCTTTCAGCTAACGGTGCCTTCACAAGGACACAACCGACTAGCTAGCGGTCGGTTTCGATCCCACAACCTTTCAGCTGACGTTGCCTTCACAAGAACACAACCGACTAGCTAGCGGCTGGTTTCGATCCCACAACCTTTCAGCTGACAGTGCCTTCACAAGGACACAACCGACTAGCTAGCGGCTGGTTTCGATCCCACAACCTTTCAGCTGACAGTGCCTTCACAAGGACACAACCGACTAGCTAGCGGCCAGTTTCAATCCCACAACCTCCCTGCAAACAACCTCCAATCCTCAGGAGGAATTTGTAGCTGAAATGCAACGTCGAGCGTCAGATCTCGGGATAGAAGCGGAGGATCTCGCGTTCGAGGCCGAGGTCATTCACAAACTTGGCAAGTCGGATATAAAGCC
>CH002006.1:918552-930801 GCA_000149265.1 Ciona savignyi
CCCCTAATCACTAGACTCTACCCTAGACATAAACCCCTCTAACCTTTATCCCCCACCTCAAAAACAAGCACCCCAAACCCTATGTATATTCTCACGATTTATTATTGTCGACATTAAACCCAATTTTAATAGTTGCCGAACTCCCAATCTTACAATTTTTAATGAGACAGTAAAAACTTTTTGAACGTACGACGTATTATGGTCTTTTGCTTATTTCAAACCATTTAACGAGCTGTAAGTACATAATGTCACTCTTTGGTAGCTCTAAGTACATAGTGGCATCTCTGAATTGTCGGCTAACTTTGCGCTAATTAAAACTCCTGAAACTCTAGTTAAAAAAATTTCCCTTTTTTTCAGTTTGTTCAACAAATAAAAAATACCTTTTTCTAACAAAATCCCTTTTGTTTTTTTTCTAACAAAAGAGAAAAAAATATTTTTTCTTCCAGTTCGTTCTCGTCGCAGTTCAGCGAGCTCAGTGCTTACTCCCTCTAGTGTGGAGAATGCCGAGCAGAGTGGTAGTGATGTCACAAAGGAAGAAACAGCGAAGACAAAGCAGAAACTCGTTGTCGATTTGAAAATCGAGGAAAAGGTTTGAGTTTTGGGGTTAATTTTGGGTTGAAGTTTTAGGGTTGAGTTTACTTGTCAAGGTTTGTGGTTAAGTTCTTGGGTTTATTTTTTAGAGTAAAGTTTAAGGATTAAGTTTTGGGGTTAGGTTTTCAGGTCAAATTTGAGGTCAATTTTTTAGGAGAGAAAATAATGTTTGGGATTAGTAGTTTGGTTTGTACGGTTTTGGAGTTATTTTGTTGGGTTAAGTCTATGTGACAATTGTTAATAAACAATTCTTGGGCCACATGCATCATTCAAAACAGTTTTTTTGTAACTCGCTGCAACAGCTCTTTAACCTGGCTGCGAACTCATGATATTGTAACAAGTACCTGTATTCCCACCCAAAAATGGACACACACGAAACCCTAAGCCACTATCCGAAAAATAAACCATCTACTCAAAAAAACATAACCCCCAAACCCTAAGGTATCACCTCATAAATAGAAAAAAATCAAACCCCAAGCCCTTATTCCAGAAATAACCACCCCTAAAAAACCCTAACGCTAAGCCCCTATCCCAGTAATAACCACCTCTGAAAACACCCTAACGCTAAGCCCCTATTACAGAAATAACCACGCCTAAAAAACCATAAAGCTAAACCCCTATTACAGAAATAACCACCCCTAAAAAAACCCTATCGCTAAACCCCTAATACAGAAATAACCACCCCTAAAAAACCCTAACGCTAAGCCCCTATTACAGAAATAACCACCCCTGAAAAAACCCTATCGCTAAACCCCTAATACAGAAATAACCACCCCTAAAAAACCCTAACGCTAAGCCCCTATTACAGAAATAACCACCCCTGAAAAAACCCTATCGCTAAACCCCTAATACAGAAATAACCACCCCTAAAAAACCCTAACGCTAAGCCCCTAATACAGAAATAACCACCCCTAAAAAACCCTAACGCTAAGCCCCTATTACAGAAATAACCACCCCTGGAAAAACCCTAACGCTAAGCCCCTATTACAGAAATAACCACCCCTGAAAAAACCCTAACGCTAAGCCCCCATTCCAGAAATAACCACCCCTGGAAAAACCCTAACGCTAAGCCCCTATTACAGAAATAACCACCCCTGGAAAAACCCTAACGCTAAGCCCCTATTACAGAAATAACCACCCCTGAAAAAACCCTATCGCTAAACCCCTAATACAGAAATAACCACCCCTAAAAAACCCTAACGCTAAGCCCCTATTACAGAAATAACCACCCCTGAAAAAACCCTAACGCTAAGCCCCCATTCCAGAAATAACCACCCCTGGAAAAACCCTAACGCTAAGCCCCTATTACAGAAATAACCACCCCTGAAAAAACCCTGACGCTAAGCCCCTATTACAGAAATAAACACCTCTAAAAACACCCTAACGCTAAGCCCCCACCTCAAAATATCAATACTCCACACCCCAAATAACCCCCCAAATAAACCCCACCCTCCCACCCTTGAAAAAAACACCTCACACACCAGGAAAAAACACCCCCTCACCCTAAAAAATAAACTCCCCTACCCACAAACACCCCCCTACCCCAGAAAAACACCCCCTCACCCTAAAAAATAAACTCCCCTACCCACAAACACCCCCAAAATAACCCACCCACACAGGCGCCCCCATCAATCAGCCAAGCGTCGAGCATCTCAACCTGTGTCTCCTACCATTCCTACCAACGATCCGTCAGCAACTCGCCTGAGCGCAGGAGGTGATGTGGTTTTGTAGATCGTGATTATATTTGATTGCCATTTTTGAAAAATGGGGCAAAAAATGAGTAAACTAAACTAGATTTATATTGATGAATAGGATTCTTTATTATTACATTGCTCCAGCAACTTGACTGTGAGCATGAGGTGTTTTACTGTGCTCAACTGTGGGCATAAGGTGTATTACTGTGCTCGACTGTGAGCATGAGGTGTATTACTGTGCTCGACTGTGGGCATGAGGTGTATTACTGTGTTCGACTGTGGACATGAGGTGTTTTACTGTGCTCGACTGTGGGCATAAGGTGTATTACTGTGCTCGACTGTGGGCATGAGGTGTATTACTGTGTTCGACTGTGGGCATGAGGTGTATTACTGTGCTCAACTGTGGGCATAAGGTGTATTACTGTGCTCGACTGTGGGCATGAGGTGTATTACTGTGCTCGACTGTGGGCATGAGGTGTATTACTGTGCTCAACTGTGGGCATAAGGTGTATTACTGTGCTCGACTGTGGGCATGAGGTGTTTTACTGTGCTCAACTGTGGGCATAAGGTGTATTCTGTGCTCGACTGTGGGCATGAGGTGTATTACTGTGCTCGACTGTGGGCATGAGGTGTATTACTGTGCTCGACTGTTGGCATGAGGTGTATTACTGTGTTCGACTGTGGGCATGAGGTGTATTACTGTGCTCGACTGTGAGCATGAGGTGTATTACTGTGTTCGACTGTTGGCATGAGGTGTATTACTGAGCTCGACTGTGGACATGAGGTGTATTACTGTGCACCTGAGCAAGCCACTTTACATTGCTCCAACCCAGTGGTATCTAGTAAGTCGTCCAAATTGAAAGTCATGTCTGAATATCCACACTCTGTAATAGTTTCAGCAACTCAACTGTGGGAATGCTAGCTAGTCGGTTGTGTCCTTGGGCAAGGCACTTAACGGACATTGCCTGAACCGATCAGATTAATAGGTTCTACTAAATTAAAGGAATGTATGAATCATACACAACACAATGCAATAGCTCCGGTAACCCGACGGTGGGCGCGAGGTGATCTGACGATTGCCTGTGTTAACCCCCTTGGTTTTCCCATTCACAGGGATAAACATGAATATCCTATTTTATGTTATGAGGTGAGGTAAATTTTTCCACAACAATTTCAATTTTTATAATATTTCTATTTTCCCAGGTCTTCCATCCCTGTCGACTCGTCGCAAGTCGTGCTCGATTATGATGTCACAACGTACGAGGGTAAACTCGGTGACCCGAAACCAGAGGAGCCGACGATCCAATCCGGCCGACCCCACGTGGGTCCAGAAAAGATCAAAGTTACCCCGGACGTCTGGAAACAATCCGGGGTAAAAACTACCCCGGCGGAAAACGAGAAAAAATCGGACGAAACCAAAAACACATCGAAAATCGGGGAAAAAGGGTCGAAACCGAAAATTGATCACAAATTACCGAGCAGTGTTGCTGGAGGTTCGAGTGTTGCCGATTCCGGAAAATCGGGAAAAAATGCGACGAAAAACGCTGCCAAAGCAAAACCAGCTGCCACAAAAGGGCCCCAAAGAGCAGGTGTCGTGTTTTTTCTGTTTTTTGGCGTTTTGTAAAGTTTTCGTTTTTAGGTTAAAATTATTTGAATATGATACAGTTTTTGGATAGTTTTTTGTGCTTATGTGTGGGTAGGAATATAATTTTATAGGATTCTTCTGAAACACCTTGTGCTTTATTCTTTAGTTACCAGAGCTATTGCAGTAGGTTGTGTATAGGGACAGGATATTCATGTTTATTGGAAGATTAGAAAAGGGTGTGGGAGTAATCACACAAGCAATCGTCAGATTACTTCGCACCCACCGTCGGGTTAGGATAGGATAGGATATTCATGTTTATCCCCGTGAATGGGAAAACTAAGGGGGTTATCACACGGGAAATCGTCAAATTACCCCGTACCCACCGTCGGGTTACCGGAGCTATTGCAGTGTGTTGTGTATGATTCACACGTTGCTTAAATTAAGTAGAACCCATTAATCAACTGGGTTCAGTCAGGCAATGTCCGTAAAGTGCCTTGCCCAAGGACACAACCGACCAGCTAGCGACCAGTTTTGAACCTGCAACCTTTCGAATGAAAAGGCGTCTCACTAAACCACCATACTAACCGGTCTGGTTACTGGATTGCAGTGTGTTGTGGATGATTAGGGATATTTCTTACAAATAGTAAAACCCATTAATCCACTGGGATTAAGTGATGTTCACTAAGTGCTTTGCCCAAAGACATAAATTTCTCAAACTGAACATCTTTTTCTCTGACATTGGTATTATTCTACATTTTGGAAAAAAAAAATTTAGTATTTAAAAAAAAAAAAATTTTTTTTTTTTTTACTTTTTTTAAATATTCAGGTAAACCGGGAGTAAAACAGACAGCTGGAAAAGCCACTATCGAGTCGAATAAAAGGGAGGATGAAACAGTGGGAGAAGAGCTGACAGAGGAAGAGAAATTGCAACGGGATTTGGCAAAACTTACTCAAGTAATTTTTATTAGTAATGTTGTAATTATAAGTAAGATGAAAGCAACTTGACTGCGGGCATGAGGTGTCTTAGAGTTTTAAGATACCTGAGTAAAATAGCCTGGCTTTTCACACTTAAGGATTTAAATAAACCAATGATTTATACACTGTAATAGCTCCAGCAACTCGACTGTGGGCATGAGGTGTATTGCAGTGTACTAAGCAAGTTAATTTACATTGCTCCAACCCAGTGGTATCTAATAATTAGTTCAAATTAAAAATTATATCTGATTATCCACACATTGGAATAGCATGACTGTTGCTAGCAGTATTCTGATAATTGCTCATTTTATAACGCCAATTTCTTTATGACACAGGAAAAAACTCATACCCTGCCCAACTGAAAATAAATTATATCCCGCATCAGCTTTAAAATCTATACACTAGGCTCAGGGTAATTAGGCGATTGCCCTTGTGATAACTCCCCCTGTGTTTGGTCAGTAATCTGCTGGACAGTCTACCATGAGCAAAGTATTTTCGTCACTAACATGAGGGACAGATAAAAAGTTATGTCCGAAAGATTAGTTATACACAACACACTGCAATAGCTCCAGTAACCCGACAATGGGCGCGGTGATCTGACGATTGCCCGTGTGTTAACCTCCTTGGTTTTCCCATTCACGGGGATAAATATGAATATCCTATCCTATTTTATCATGATATAACCTGTTCCCCCCATGATATACCCCATTCCGCTCACGTTAATGACAAAAATACCACCATGCCCATCTTCCAACTGTCCCGCACAATAATGTGTTGTCCTGCCCTGCTCATTCGGCAGATTAGTAAAGCCCTTTGTGTTTACCTGCCATGGACATATAATATGTGCCTATTCCCAATTAACCATCGTATTTATAAACCCAAACAACCTAGGAAAAACTTTCTCTTCTTTTCAACAAAACAGGCACAAAAGTCGAAAAAGGCAGATGGGCAGAAGAGAAAGGGCAAGAAAAAGGCAGCGGAATCAATTGCGAGCGAAAAAGATTCAAGTCTTGCCTCCAAGACGCCAGAGAAGGTTTCTAAGACGCCGGAAAAACCACCAACCAAGACACCAGGTTAGGGGAACCACCTGAATCGTTTAGGGGAACCACCGGATCTATTTGTATAAACGTCTGCAGTCTAGACAGCGGAAAGGTTTTGGGATTGAAACTGACCGCTAGCTAGTCGATTGTATTAGGTTATTCACGACCAATTAGCTTGGTGGATTAGTGCATCCATCGCCTTTCAGCCGAAGGATTGCATGTTCGAAACTGGTCACTAGCTAGTCGGGTGTGTCGTTAGGTAAGGCACTTAATGGACACTTAACGGACATTGCCCAGCAGATTAATAGATTCTACTGAAACCAAAAGAACTGTCTGTACCCTCACCAATAGAGCTAATGTAACTACCATAACATAAAAATACTAGTAATGCACCATAGTGGAGAAACTGGCCTTCTATGGCCTAAATTTCTGGTCCCGGGGCCACCATGAACCACCCATACTAATGTAATTCGCCATAGAAACACCATTTCGGATGGGTCAACCTAAGGAGAAGAGAACAATAGAAGAACCAGTTCATTCACCTGAGGAAAAAGCTGAATCCATAGCTTCATCTGCTAAGCCCAAGAAAGTGGAAAAGGGAAAAAAGAAAAAGGTTTTTGGAGTGAAATTTACTGTGGTTTTGGAAAATAAAGTATGGTATGATAAACTCAATTTTTTTTGTGTTAAAATATAAATGCGTTCTCTATAAACCCACTGTAATAGCTCCAGTTACTGGACTGTGTATACAAGGTTTCTTATGACCTGTGGATAAAACCTTTGCTTCCCATCCACTAGGATATAATTAAACTAACCATATACAAACTGTAATAGCTTTGGCAACTCGACTGTGGGTATGAGGTGTTTTATGATACCCCTGAAAAAAGCCTGGCTTTTACCAATGAGGATGTAAACGAACCAACCATCCACACACTGTAATAACTCCAGCAACTCGACTGTGAGCATGAGGTGTCTTACGTTACCCATGCATAAAGCTTGGATTCCCACTCACAAATATATAAGTGAAACAAACACAACAAAACTTTCAAATTAATTTTTCAAAATTTTCCCGCCAAAAATTCAAATTCCATCAACTCTCTTCTGATTGGACAGGACCCTGTCACTCAAGTCCAAGTCGACCAACCAGACAAGCCGGTTACGAAACCTGAAAAAATTCCTTCAGCAAAATCATCTGTTCCTAGTAAAGGTAGGTTAGAAGGAAACCTAAGGTAGGGAAGGGGAAAGTAGGGTAGGAGGGAAACTGCTCATGGTACCTGTAAACTAAGCCTGGCTTTTTACCCATGAGGTTAAAAATGAACCAATTATCCACACACTGTAATAGTTTCAGTAACTCAACTGTGGGCATGTGGTGTATTACTGTGCTCGATTGTGAGCATGAGGTGTATTACTGTGCTCGACTGTGGGCATAAGGTGTATTACTGTGCACCTGAGCAAGCCACTTTACATTGCTTCAACCCAGTGGTATCTAATGAGTCGTCCAAATTGAAAGTCATGTCTGATTATCCACACATTGTAATAACTCCAGCAACTCGACAGTGCGCATGTGGTCAAATTACTCAACAAAACCACTTTCCCACATTAAATAATCAACTCCATGACATCACAATACCCCATTGTTACAGGAGAAGAAGAGGAATTTGTCACTCCAGTCCCCTCGGAGAGGTTTCTTTGTTTCTTTATTATATTTGCAAATATTTTTTCTTTATTATATTTTCTCTTTTCCTGAAGGTGTTATTAGCTCAGGTCATCTGTGTCTATGGTCAATTTTGTTTATAAGTTGGAACATAGGATGGGATATTCATGTTTATTCCATGAATGGGGGTTGGCATGCGGTATACATGACAAGTAACTATGTATCTTACATAGTAGAATGATAGGTTCTACCAAATTAAAAGAACCACCTAATCATACATATAGCTCCGGTAACTCCGCGGTGGGCGCGAGGTGATCTGAAAAAACATAAAATACGTTTCCCAAATCAAAACTACTTTTTTACCTTTAAAACAACAGTAATCCGACTGTGAGCATGTGGTACTTTAACCCTTACATATATTTCAAGTGACCCCACATTTACCCCCGCCGGGGCTAACCAACTAATTCACCCAGCCCCGTTGACGACTACGTCTTCACACGGAAAGAAGACACCCCAGAGCCGACCCCCGAACCCACCCCGATTCCCCCTGAACCCCAGGAGCCCCCAGAACCCCCTAAAATGGACGACACCAAGTCCCAAATATCGGAAGTAACTGAGGTGAATTTTTTCGTCCATTTTTGAGATGCTTTTCGGACGTCAGTTGTGCTTGTAAGATGAAAGGTTGTGGGATCGAGCATTTGCTAGCTAGTTGGTTGTGTCATTGTAAAGTCACTGTCAGCTGAAAGGTTGTGGGATTGAAACCAGCCACTAGCTAGTCGGTTGTGTCCTTGTGAAGGCACCATCAGCTGAAAGGTTGTGGGATTGAAACCAGCCGCTAGCTAGATGGTTGTGTCCTTAAAAAAAGATTGGTTGTGTCCTGGTACAATGTGCTGTATTTTAATCATAAACAACACACTGCAATTGCTTCAATAACTCTACGGTGAGCGCGAGGTGATCTAACGATTGCCCGTGTTTAAATTATCTCTGTGTTTTTCTAATCACGGAAATATAGAATATCTTCTTATGATTCTATTCTGTTTTGGTTCTGCATTTTTACCAAATTGACAGTGGACCACAAACCCTGGGTTCATTACCCTTAATTTCTGCGTTAAATACCCCAAACACTGGGCTGATGACCACAAAACCCCTAGGAAGATTGCCCCAAACCCCTAAGTGGTTCACCTTAACCCAGGGTTCATAAACCCAAGTTAATGACCCCAAACCCTTCGCATTTATTTCTCTGAAAAAAATTTAAAAAAAGGAATCGATTTTCAGGCGACTTTTTAACCAACTTTTTTTTCTTACAAATCTTTGCATTTATTTCTCTGGAAAAAAAATTAAAAAAATAAATTGATTTTTCAGGCGACTGAAGCGTCGTCGCAAGCAGCGGCCGAAAATGAGGCTGAAAGGGAGGCTAAAAAGGCTGCGAAAGCTGAGCGGGAGGCTAAACGGGCCGCTGCGGCCGAGAAACGTCGATTGGATGTCGAGAGGAAGAGGAAAGAGAAGGAGGAGCAATTGAGGAGGGAGAAAGAGGAGCAAGAGAGAGAAATATTGATGAAGTGAGTGGGTTTGGGGGATGGGGGGTTGAGATGTTTTTTCTAGCGACCAGTTTCAAAACCTGCAACCCTTCAGCTAAAAGGACTTAACCACTAGACCAATCTGTCAGTCATGATTAACCCCTGGGGTGACAAAATACTAACGATTGCCGTGTTGCCCCGTGAATGGGAAAACCAAGGGGGTTAACACAAGTGCAATCGTCAGATCACCTTGCGCCCATTGTCAGGTTATCGGAGCTATTTCTTTTAGTATTGCCCCATTCACGAGTATAAACATGAATATCCTATCCCATTTACATCGAGTGTCATCCTTACGATCTTCCTCCAGAGAGGAGTTGGAAGCGGAGCGCAGGAGAAGAGAGGAGGCGGCCAAGATGAGGAAGGAGGACGCAGAGCGAGCAAAGCTCCGGGAGCAGGAGGAGGAGGAAATGAGAAGGAGGAGATTGGAGCAGCAGCAGGAGAGGGAGAGGAGGCAGCTGGTGAGTGACACCTAGTGGTGGGTGGTTTGCTCTTTACAACATCTAGTGGTGGGTGGTTTGCTCTTTACAACACCTAGTGGTGGGAAGTTTGCTCTTTACAACACCTAGTGGTGGGTGGTTGTGCTCTTTACAACATCTAGTGGTGGGAAGTTTGCTCTTTACAACACCTAGTGGTGGGTGGTTTACTCTTTACAACACCTAGTGGTGGGTGGTTTGCTCTTTACAACACCTAGTGGTGGGTGGTTTGCTCTTTACAACACCTAGTGGTGGGAAGTTGTTTACTTACTAGACTGGTTTGCCTTTAAATGTTGCCTACTTGTTTCAGGAGGAAAAAAGGCGAAAGATAGAAGAGATCCAGAGAAAAAAGAAAGAAGAAGAAGAGAGAAAAAGAGAAGAAGCACGATTGAGAGCGCTTGAAGAAGAAGAAAAGAGAAAGGAGGTGATGATTTGGTGGATGGATTTAATAATATATTAGATACCACTGGGTTGAAGCAATGTAAAGTGGCTTGCTCAGGTGCACAGTAATACACCTCATACCCACAGTCGAGCACAGTAATACACCTCATGCCCACATTCGAGCACAGTAATACAAACCCATGTCCACAGTCGAGTTGCTGGAGCTATTACAGTGTGTGGATAATCAGGCATGATTTTTAATTTGGACGACTTATTAGTTACCACTGGGTTGGAGCAATGTAAAGTGGCTTGCTCAGGTGCACAGTAATACACCTCATGTCTACAGTCGAGTTGCTGCAGCTATTACAGAGTGTTAATAATCAGACACGACTTTTCAGAATATCCATAAAGATTTTCTAACGAATTTTCCCTCCTAGGAAGAGGAATTGATGGCGCAAATGGAAGAGAGTGAGAGGGAGCAATATGCTGAAAGAAAGAGAATAGAGGAGGAGGAAAGAAAAGTGAGAGAGGAGGAGCGCAGGAGGAGAGAGGAGGAGGAGGCACGCATTATGATGGAAGAATTGAGAAGACAAGCCATAGAAAAAGCCAAGTAAGTTTCTGTTGGTTGTCCTAATTCACCCAAGAATCGTTTGTAGGGGAGAAGGAGGGTTGCCTGTCCATGGCTTTAACCCTAATTTTATCCATGTTTTAAATAAAATTTTGTTTACTAAAATAAGGGTTGTTTACTAAAATTTCATGGCCTTTGCGTTAATCCTAACCTTAACCCTAACCCTAACTTTATCAATGTTTTAAACCCCTAATCCTAACTTTATCCCTGTTTTAAACCCTAATCCTTATCCATGTTTTAAACCCCTAATCCTAACTTTAATCCATGTTTTAAACCCCTAATCCTAACTTTATCCCTGTTTTAAACCCTAATCCTTATCCATATTTTAAACCCCTAATCCTAACTTTAATCCATGTTTTAAACCCCTAATCCTAACTTTAATCCATGTTTTAAACCCCTAATCCTAACTTTATCCATGTTTTAAACCCCAACCCTAACTTTATCTATGTTTTAAACCCCTAATCCTAACTTTAATCCATGTTTTAAACCCCTAATCCTAACTTTAATCCATGTTTTAAACCCCAACCCTAACTTTATCCATGTTTTAAACCCCAACCCTAACTTTATCCATGTTTTAAACCCCTAATCCTAACTTTAATCCATGTTTTAAACCCCAACCCTAACTTTATCCATGTTTTAAACCCCAACCCTAACTTTATCCATGTTTTAAACCCCTAATCCTAACTTTATCCATGTTTTAAACCCCAATCCTAACTTTATCCATGTTTTAAACCCCTAATCCTAACTTTAATCCATGTTTTAAACCACTAAACGTAACTTATCCATGTTTAAAATAGAATTCACAAAATTCTTTTTTTCTACTCTTTCTCACGAGGCTATGTATCGAACCCATGATGGGCTCATCACGAAGACATTTTTTATATTGAATTGTTAAATATATTGGTCGCGTTAACCATTTAGCTACACGACCGAACATAATAAGCTCCATGTATTGAGTAAAATTTAGCTTGTGTCCCTTTTTACAGCCGACGGTCGCTCTTTTTAAGTTGTCCCATTTCTTATTTTATTCGACCGCTAGATGATGCCGTTGAGTGTAATGCGTGTAGATTTGTCCTAAATTTGTACGGTGGTGTGGCCGAATGGTTAGCGCGACCGATACATATACCGACTCTTATATAAAAAAGGTCCTGGTGACGAGTCCATCATGGGTTCGGAACTTGGCATGGTAAAAAAATTAGTTTATGGATTGGTTAAATCTTCATATTTATCGCAGTTTATGGGAAAACGCAACGAGCGTTAACACACGGACAGTTGACAGATAACCTCGTGCCTTCGTCGGGTTACCGGAGCTATTGCAGCGTGTTGTGTATAATTCACACGTTCCTTTTAATTTGGTAAAACCCATTATTTACTGGGTTCAGGCAATGTCCGTAAAGTGCCTTGCCCAAGGACACAACCGACTAGCTAACTCCCAGTTTCGAAACTTCAACCCTTCGTCTAAAAAGCGACGCACTAACCCACCGAGCTAATCGGACAAATTCACAGAGAAAAGGCCGAATTTGAAGAAAAATTAAAATTCGTTCGGGAGTTTTTCATGGAGGCAAACGGACTCGAAAATGCTCAAAATGTGAACCGGTCTTTCATTTTCTCTTATTTCGAGCTTATGGAAATGCTGGGACTGGACATTCCTATA
>CH002006.1:935510-949868 GCA_000149265.1 Ciona savignyi
ATAAGTACATAACTTAGCCGCTTTCAGTCATACCCCCTTATAAAAATAGTAAATATGTTTCTTGGATTAACTGCAATACAGTCTTTTACAGCAAGTATGCTTGACTATGACGTCACACACGTTTTTGTTATTTGACACTTGGATGACCGTATATTCCGGACATATTCGGCATGCATTTTCTAAGCTAAACTTAGATCTACTGACAGTTAATGCATTAACTTAAACAAAACAGAACGATTAGCTCGTTAAACTAATTCGTTTTTGATTGTGACGTTTTGAAAACAAAGAGGTTCTCTGTAATACAATTATTTTAAGTTTTTATTTGTTATTTTTTTATAAAAATGTATTTTTTGCCCAACACTTTAAATGTGCGTGTAAACTTACCGGTAAAGCAACATTATATAACAATACAGTATACGAATTTTTTTTTAAATAACTAACAATCGAAATCCTTAAATCTACTAAATGCTAGACAGTTATAAAAAATACAGTCAGGCCAAAATTTTGTCACATAACTAGTTGTTCCCGTATAGCTGTTCATATTTTTCAAGCAAATCAATTTGCGTTTGCTTTAGGGAAAACTGCCGATCATAATTTTTACTAATTATCTATACATATCATTATTAACCTAAAAATGTGACTTTGACTTGTTAAAGTAAAAATGCCATATTATTTTTAAAAAAAGTAGTAAAAATACCGATTTATTCTTACAAACGCGTAAAACTAGCACTTAATCGACCGTTAAAAACGTTTTCGCTTTACGTTACAGAAATTGCGCAAAATAACCGCCTGCAGAATTTAAGCGATACAGACTAAATTTCAAAATGGCTGCCGAGAGATGTTACGTAACACATGTCAATCCAAATCGGCAAATAGCGCTATTAGCATGTGTTATGTAACATTTATAATTTTTTTTATATTTCTCCAATTCGGTTATTTAATTTTTTTTCATTTTCTTTTCCAAAAAATATTTTTTTCCGTTTTTTCAATTTTTATATCACACTTAATTATTTAAATAGGGTCTCTATTTGGAAACAAATATTACAAAAAAACATAATTTTAGCTAATATTATTGTGTTTATTGTCAATTATATTGTCTTAATTGTTTTTTGACATTTAATTTTCAAGTGAATTATGTAATTTAATCGACCGGTATAAATTTTGCAAATGTTTAAAACTGTTTAAATAAAATTTAGAGAAAATACAATTTTAATAGGTTTTACATTGATAATATTATACCCGCGAATTGTAAAATTAATTCGATATAACGTGCACATCAGTCCAAATACCTTGTTCACACAGTATAGTTGCAGAAACTAGCACAGTATGTTGTGCATTATATAAACGATACTTATTCTTGTGAATAACCTAAATAAACCGCACCGTATTGAGAACATGACACTGTTTTCTGTTTTTTTGAAATAACTGGGCCATCAGTCGTATTATTACAGTGTACGGGACGCATCTAGTCTTTTTTAAAGTTCTGAAGTAAAGTTTTAAGTCCGTTTAGAATGTTTCAGTGTTATTTGTGTTCCATTGTTGTACTAGTTATAGTCTGGTGCAGTGTTTCCTAACCTAAGAAAAACATTAAAACAGATATTTACGAGAAACTCTATTTTAGTTTAGAAACACAAATAGTATGGTTATGAGTAAAACATATATTGAGACTTTTAGAGTAGTAGCGCATGACACAATTTATGTTACCCTTTTTAATATGCCAAATTACTCCTTTGTGGGTTATTACCCACAGGTTAAGAACCACTGGTCTAGTGGTTAAGGTCGGAGGTTATTACCGTTCAGGGTTAAGGTTCGATATCTTCGCTTAGCTCTTTTGTCTCTTGGCATTTATTAGTCGTCGCCTTAATTCACTAGCCGAATGGTTAACACTACCGAATTATATACCGATCACTGTATCAAAACTGTCTAAGTGACGAATTATTATGAGTTCAAATCCCAGCCCATCAGTAAAAAATGTATCTTTAAATATTTAACAGTAGCCTACAGTAGCCCCAACAACTCGACTGTAAGTACGGGGTATGCGAACAAATTAACTTATTTAGAAATGGGCTGGCGTGTTTTAATATACCGTCGAGTGTCGGTACGGAATAAGGAAACGAATACATGTATAAAGCTATGGTTCGTCTGTCCGCAACGAAAAAACTGTACTGTATTTTACGAAATCTGTAATGTTTGTAGGATAATCTAGCGTTTATACCCATTGTACATAAACTTAAAATCTAATTTTGCGAAGTAGACAGGTCAAACGGAGTTAAGACGGTCGTGTTTCTACGAAACACAATTGTCCTATTTCCTTCCAGTATTGTCTAAAATCGTATTACACTATTGTGATATTGGCGGCTGGGTGCAGACACCCGTTTATTGATCGTGGTTGGCGCGAGAATTTGGCATAGTTAGGTCCAGTATATCTCAAATGGTGCGCCGCAAGGGTTAGCTAGGTGCGCCACACTTTTTTTTACGACAGAGTGTGCGTGGATTATAAACTACTAAATGGTTAGTGTCTAGTTCGTTCTTTTCCATTGTAGCTTTAGTTCTACTTTAACTTCCGAAAAGCAAGAGCGCTCAAGAAACAGTAATTCGTTATGTGGAAAATTCGGTGATGAAATTATTAAAATTAAACTTTAAATTTTCTATATTTTTCCTAAATTGTTTAAGTATTAAGCATATAGTTTTGACTTTCCATGCAAAGTGCGGCCGTTCGTTCGTAATTGGTCTCGGGTGCGCCACGAGGTCAAAAAGTTGAGAACCACTGGTTTAGCCGATATGTTTATCTCTGTCGAAGCAAATCCAGGTGTAGTTTGTGGTGGGTATGATAATAGTGTGGTGGCTCAATGGTTAGCACGTCGGACTGTGAACCGAAAGGTTCTGCGATTGAAACCAGCTGTAAAGCACTCAGCGGACTTCTGAAACTATATGGGTTTAACAAAAACTGAAGCAAAATTACCAGACTTACCGAAGAGCTCCAATAACCGGGACAATGAGAACGAGGTAATTTGACGTTAGCTGCTGCATAATGGTAAAATGTTTAACACGATTTAATGCAGTTATTTCTTCTGCTTTATCAAATCTTCCAGAATAAACACACATATTTAAGTTGTCAACGGCATGTTTGAATATATATATTTTTTTAAATATCTACAGCATGTTTATCAGGCATGGGCAACATACGATTCATCGAGTCGTAAAGGGATTTTGACAGGCCCGCAGACTGTATCTAACCATACCCTGTAATTAAGATATTGAATACTATTCCTGTAATAATCCGGCCCACCAAGGACTGCCATACGCCCATTCTAGTACTATATTTGCGGTTGCGTTTTCATACGATTCAGTTATATTTCGTAATACGTTTGCGGTTGCGATTTCATGCGATTCAGGTATATTTCGTAATACGTTTGCGGTTGCGTTTTCATACGATTTAGGTGCGTTTCGTAATACGTTTGCGGTTGCGTTTTCATACGATTTAGTTATATTTCGTAATACGTTTGCGGTTGCGTTTTCATACGATTTAGGTGCGTTTCGTAATACGTTTGCGGTTATGATTTTCATACGATTCAGGTGCGTTTCGTAATACGTTTGCGGTTGCGTTTTATACGATTCAGGTGCGTTTCGTAATACGTTTGCGGTTGCGTTTTCATACGATTTAGTTATATTTCGTAATACGTTTGCGGTTGCGTTTTCATACGATTCATGTGCATTTTGCAGTAGGTTTGCGGTTGTCTTAACGGTTGAGTAACAACGCTTCGGTCATTGTACTGGTTTTAATGGCGAAATACCTAGATTAATTTATTCGCATCGTCTTTATAACCGGACCCTTTCTTGGCTTTGCGGTTAGCGTTTTATTCTCTGGTCTACCGTGAGGCGTATCGTTAAGTTAATATTTTTTTACCGCGCCACGTTTCGAAACCGTAATGGGCTCGTTAGCCGGGCCGTTTTTGTATACGAGTCGGTATATGTATTGATGGTGTTAACCATTTAACCACACGACTGTACGTATTCGTAGTCAAAAGTGCTGTGATTAATCCAGATTGATATAAGCTTGCTTGGCCGGTGAGTCGTAAATAATCACACAATCATATTTTCAAATCTTTTATCATGTACATTTTTCACAAAAATCATGTACATTTTTCACAAAAATCATGTACATTTTTCACAAAAATCATGTACATTTTTCACAAAACTAACTGTATAACCGCACTAATGAGCAAAGGTGCTATATTTCTTAATTCACTATCATATATATTTGCACACAAAACTAACTGTATAAGCGCACCCATATTTACCACACTTTCAAAGTCCCAGTCATATCTATTTCCACACAAACCAACCTTGATAAGCACACCACCTATCCATCTGTGCCACATTTCCAAAGTCCCTTTTATACACATTTCCACACAAATCAACCTTGATGAGCACACCACCTATCTATATGTGCCAAATTTTCAAAGTCTCGGGTATATAATAATTTACACTTAAATGAACTGCCTAAACCGCATTTATTCCCATAAATTCCTACAGATATATTCGATCACTTTTGCCGTACCGGAATCGCCTATTGCTTTTCCGGGATTTAAGTTCAATAATGGCGGAAGCGAATCCATCTATTTTAACCACCCGTATTTCCTATTTTTGCTCAGCCGGCTATTTAATCTCACATAGTTCATCACAGTTCGTGTAATATCGCCATATTTCTTCAAATCGCCCATAAAAGAATAGTTGTTCGGCTAAATTTAATTTTTAATCGGTTTATTATGTAACTTGGTTTGGGGGAAATTTTCGTGGAAATATTTGAGTTTACTCTGTTATTTTGGAGCTATTGAAATGATCTCGTGTGTATATATTGGAACCATTAAAAAAGAATATATCTCGCGTATATATGTATATATATATATATATATATACGTTTTCCGAAACCAAACTCCGTCAAACGACAAACGTCGCCTTTACCTTTCAATTTTTACGATTCGACTTATATCGTTAAACCCAGAAAGAAAAATTAATAACTCAACCGTCAAGATTTTGAACTTTATCAAAGGTTTGTTTTAAGTTGTATTTATCATTTGAGAACACGATTAAGTCTTGAACAAGAGTTAGGTAAGTGTCGTATTACTATAACAGCAGAGGAAAACTAAAAGTATGTAAAGAAAAGGAGGGAAGGAGGGAAACTGCACACTTATTTGAATATTATGACATAGAGTTAGTTTTAAACATGGGGTTAGAGTAAGGGTTAGTTCTGGGGTTAGGATTAGGGTTTAGGGCAGGGTTTAAATTAGTTTCCGTAATTTAAAAAAACAGTTTCCTTCATCCCGCTTTCCCTCCTTTTAGTGTTGCCAAAATACAACGATAAGAAGTGCCTTTGACAAAGCACCGAACGAAAGTTGGTAAAACCGGTTTAGCGGTAGTGATTAAGACAGACCCGCCAAACCACAAAATGGACACTGTACTGAACCCTGACCTGAGCGGAGGAAAATGATCAGGAGTCGGTGATATTGGTTTAACCACCCGAAACCCACCCCTTTGAACAGCGTCACTGCTGATCAGGTGGAATGGACCACTAAAGAATCTTCCCTACACCTTTTTATTTAAACAAAAGTGGACATAAAGATAGCAGAGCTTATAACCGTGGAATTTTTAGCTGTCCAAATTTGTCATTTTATGGGAAAATTAAGATAAATGTTTCTAGATTGCAAGTATTCTGCAAAGTATTTTGTTCCAACAAACCAGCAAATGAACGAAGTTAAAACTATAAATATACAAATTTAAAAAAGAGACCAATAAACTAATTTACCCAGTTTTTTAGAGATAAATATATTTTGCTTCAGATGCCAGTTATCTGGCGATATTATATGCTTGTCACGAGGTTGAGAAAAAAACGAAAAAAATGAAGTAAATCAAAATGTGTCCAATTCTGGTCAGTGGATTTTGACTATTTGATAAAATTTAAGACATGGCATTACAGTTTTCGAAATCTCTAAGCATTTTTTTGCAGATTGTTTAGAAATGTAATTTAGGGCGCCTGTAACAATGCAACATATTGTAGAAGCAATTAAGACTGAACCCCAGACCGTCAACAGTGCTTCCCAATTCAAACTTGAACCGAAAAAGAAGCAGAAAGCAAAAGAAAAAATGTCAGGTAACACTGCTGCTTCGATTGCTTTTTGTTCAATGGCGACACGTATTTTGGTAATAATAATAGGATGTACTGATCACGTGTTCATCCTTGTTTAATTATTTAGTGTTTGGAATCTAACTTTTAAAGTATAAGTTGTTAAGGTCGCATTTGTTTATGTAATAAAGTTGCATTTCGAAACGACTTAATATGGAAAGTACAATTTTAACATTACATGACTTTCCTACAACCCCATGCATTATGTTGTAATTGATAATGCAATTGAGTTACATTCCGAAACGTCTCAATATGGAAAGTACAATTTTGACTCTTGGCACCTAAAAAGCCTCACGTTTTGGTCAAAATTAGCTTTTTGTAAAATTGGTATTTGTATGTACTTTTGGTTCAAAGGAATTTTTCCGGTATGCGAGTAAAACCAATAATTTAAAATGTGGGCTGGTAACTCAGCTGCCGTATTTCCCAAAATCTCATATCTTGCGTAATGAATTGACCCGACCAAACCTAAGAAATAGATTTTGTTGACGCCTTGAAATGCGGCAAAGTTTTCCCCGGTAAAGCCCGACCAGCTATGCGCTCTAGCATTTTGCCATTTCACATCGTTTACCCGAAATTCAACGACTCTAATAGAGGTCCCCTTGGTCGCGAATGATTTACCTCGAAGTCTTTGGGACTGTAGAAACAGGGCGTGCTTGCGTACGTGGAAGCTAGGCACCTTGGGGATTTGTTTGTCAATATGATCAGCGTGCTACTACGCTTATAGGAAACGGTAGATTAAGTAGCAAGAATCGAAGCTATTTTGTTTTTATCCTGACTTTTCGCGTGAAATCATTATTCAAATAGGAGAACTAAGTAACCAGTTGTGAGGCTAACTTAGACTCTTAAACCTTTTTTTTATCTCCTACCACGAACGGTTAGTCTGGTGGTTTAATGCGACGCCTTTTAATCGAAAGGTTGCAGGTGCGAAACTGATCGCCAGCTTGTCGCTTGTGTCTTTGGGCAAGGGCAAGGCAGTTAATGGACATTGCTTGAACCCAGCGGATTAATGGGTTCTAACAAAAAGGAACGTGTGAACCAATTAATGAAGAAGCGTGTGAACCATACACAACACACTGCAATAGCTCCGGTAACCCGACGATGAGCGCGAGGTGATCTGATGATTGCCCGTGTGTTAATACTCTTGGTTTTCCCATTCACGGGGATTAACATGAATATCCTATCCTATCTTACAGACACAGACCCGAGTTTCGAACCCATTACTACTTGACCTTATTCTGGTTTCTGTGCGTTGGCTGTATGCTTATCGGTAGCGCTTAAAGTTCCACCAGCAGTTGCTGGTTTGATTTTTAAAATCGCCACCTATTCATACAGCGAAAAACAACTTTTTAAACAATAAGACACTTTTTAACCAGTGGTCTCATTAAAAAGAACCTACTTTCGATTTTGTGTTAAAAACTGTGATCCAGGGTAAAATTGTTTAAGAACTCATAAAAGTGATAGAATATATCGTTTTTCCTTGCCGTAGAAAATCGGCCGTTTCTAAAATGTTTTCAATTAAGTACAATACTGTACATTGCTGTTTTCGAAAAGCAGTTTCGTTGAAAAGCATAGTTCACGAACTTAACATAAGCATGCTTGTCATATTCTTTGCGTCATTTTATAAATTAGTCTTAATGACGTCACAAATGCTTTAATGTGCTGTTCTTCGATATTATAGTGCACGCACTAAGCAGGGAATTACTGGTTACTTAATGGTCGGCAACCCCTGACACCTATTTCACGCGACATGTTTCTTTATGGTTTTGACGCCTACGCAAAATATTGGAGCGCATAGATCGCTTACTATACTTCGTAATTACTAAAGCCTTGGAGAAAACCTCTCTCATTAAAATAAAGATTAGAATATTAATGTTAGGGTTGAGGTTAAAGTTAGTTCTGAAGTTGAGATTAGTGTTTGGGACAGGGTTAGAATTACTTTCCATAGCAATCTAAGCGATCCAAACGCTCCAAGCGATCCTATAGTATTTGAAGGCATCCTAAAATCTATACTCTAAGCATGTACAAACTTTAAACTATCTATAATATATGTATATTTTATAAAAATCTTTTTTTCTTATTCGCTTTCTAATATTTAAATTAGATAGTTGACTTTGCAAACCGTACATAACAAAGGTTGACACGCGAAGCTGCTTTAATTACTATATTATTTATAAACTGGCACACTGCATTCAAAAGGTTGCTGACCCCAAACCTAAAGTTATCTACGGTTTTGTTTATATGTATTGGCAAATAATGTAGTTTAATTCCAAGTTATGTCGTCATAATGCGCTTAACAAATTCTTATCAGGTGAAAAACGTTATAATGTTCATAACATGTATTGTTACGAAACAGCAATGGCAAGCGTAAAGCAATAATTCAAAAGGTTGGCGACCGCTAGCTTATTACATTAGGACAGCGTTTCTCAAACTGTGGGTCGCGACCCACCGGTGGGTCGTGAAAGGAATCTTGGTGGGTCGTGAAAAGTTATAGAATTCTCTGATTAACTATACTGGCTATTTCCTATACAATAATCAAGGGGAAATTATCATAATTGTGACATCACACAATCTTGAATCGTGGCGTGATCCCAGAGGTGTGTTCCTTTGCAACGATGTCGTAACCTAGAAACCAACAACAACTATATTATATAAAGTTAAGTGGGTCGCCATAAATTGTGGTAATTAATAGTGGGTCCCAACTCTAAAAAGTTTGAGAACCACTGCATTAGGATATAAATGAATCCGTTGACACACCTCAATAGCTCCAGTAACTTGACTATGTGGTTACGCGGTGTATTAAATTAGATGTGGGTAAAGCCTAGCTGCTAGCTTACAAAAAATGATTTAACCGAAACACATACTTTAAAACACTGCAATATTGCTTCAGCAACTCGACTGTGGGTATGTGGTGTCTTATGATACACAATATGTTTCACCCACAAAGATATAGATAATTTAACTGTCCACACATTGCAAAAGGCTCAGTTTTTTTCCGTAGAAAGAATCTTTAGTTACGGTCCCCTTCCCCTAATACTCAATCTAAGTGTGTTCTGAAACTGTTAAAACTACCGTTGAAATTTTGTTTTTTAACTAAATCTTATAAAGCCGACTTCCTTCGGTACTGGGTCACGCTTCTGCCACAATTTGTTTTGATAAATGCAAGGTTTAACGGTCACGTCATTTGTCATATGTTATATCCTAAGTACTGATGTGTTTTAGCTGTAGTTTTGCCGTTTATCCTGTTCTTAACTGAAAATAATCGTGCCATTCTTCTTTAATGTAATAAAGGAGCAAAAAACTATTAAAACTAACCGCAATGCCTTTATTTTTTGCAGTATCGACGACAACGTTGCTGGACATGCCGTGCAAAGTGTGCGGCGACAAGTCGTCCGGTGTGCACTATGGCGTTTACTCGTGCGAAGGGTGCAAGGTGACTTTCGTTTTGTGTTTCCGACATGTTAGCTAGGTGGTTAAGTGCGTCACCATTCAGCCAAAGGATTGCACGTTTGAAACTTGTAGCTAACAAGTCGGTTTTGTACTTTTTTGGTGCGCCAGGGTTAGTGCGTCGCCATTTAGTCAAAGGGTTGTAAGTTCGAAACTGGTAGCTAGCTAGTCGGTTGTGTACTTAGGCAAGGCACTTAATGGTCATTGCCTGAACGTAATAGAATAATTAATGGGTTTTATCAATTTAAAGAAACGTCTACATCACACACTACTACATTAGCCCCGGTAACCCGACGGTGAGCGCGAGGTGTTCTAACGAATACCCGTTTGTTAACGCCCCTTGCGTTTTCCTATTCACAAGAATAAACATTAATATTTTATTCTATCCTATGTTACTCATGTACTACACTTTAAGCTCAGGTTACACTTTAACCCGAAGTGCAAAACAATAACTATTATGGGTTTGGTATTCTCGTCCGCTGAACACCTTGGTATAGTGAATGTATTCGTTCATCAAACTTAGATTTGTATTCTTTTCAATCTCTGTCACCTAGCACCGATTTTTTTTACCGGACCAAGTTTAGAAACGTGTTGGGCTTGTCTCAAAAGTACGTTTTTTACATTTAATTCTGTATATGTTTCGGTCGCGTTAACCATTCGGCCACACGACCGTACATCAAGTCCGTTGTGCTCACTGCAAATAAGCCTATGATGTTTGCCTGCCCCTCCATATATATTAAAATGCAGGCGTTATTTTACTAAATACTGTTGCGTATACCAATTATTTGTCAAACAATTAAAAATCGTAGCTCTAAATCGTAATGAGAACTGATACCTAGAATTGAAATAAACCATGCCTTCTTAGAAATATTCTTAACAATCCTCAAATAAGACAGAAATGTCATAAGTACAGTACAACCCGCACAAATCGTTCTTCCAACCAACCATTATGTAACTATCAATGCTATTTGGCTTTTGACAGTTAATTGAAGTAGGTTCCACGAAATTAATTGTGACTTTGTTTTTCGTTGACAGGGATTCTTCCGTCGGACTATTCACCAAAAGATCAAATATCGAAGCTGCATATTAGACGGAGCGTGCACGGTGACAAAGATAAACAGGAACCGTTGCCAGACCTGTCGCTTCATGAAATGCTTGTATGTGGGGATGTCAAAAGACGGTAGGTTTGCCGTTTTTTCTGTTTTTTTTACTGAGCCAAGGTTCGAACCTATATTGGACTCGTCACAAGGATCGTTTTTGCATAGAGCTCGGTTGTATCGGTCGCGTTAACCATTCGGCCACACATTTTTTTGTTTTTTTGGGAGCCAAGTTTCGAACCCAAAATGGGCTCAATCCTAGGACCTTTTTATATTGGAGTCGGTATGTGTGTCGGTCGCGTTAACCATTCCGCCACACGACCGTACAGGTTTGGCATTTTACCTTGACATTCTGGTGGTAGCCAGGCTAATTTTTTTTGTATGTATTTTAACCTTTACCAACACATTACAGTTATTTGATTTTCATTTAAAGACTCGATCATATATTTTTGACCGGGCATAATTTTAAATCCATGACGCGCGTCCCCAAGACAGATTTTCTATATAATTGGTATATGTATCGGTCGAGTTAACGATTCGGCCACACCACAGTACGATCCGGTCATATAATTTAAGTGTACACAAATCCACCCTGAGAAGAACACCACCTACCTGTCTATCTGCGCCATTTTCTCAAAGTCCGGATCATATATATATATTTGAACACATAAACTTTGATATGCACACCACCTGTCTATCTGTGCCAAATAATCTTGGTATCTCTGTTAGGATCAGACTTGAATTTGATAGCAAAAACCCAACAGATTTAGGTATCCAGTTCTTTCGTACGAACCGTTCCATTACTTTTGAACTCAGAACCGAAATTCGGACTAGAGTGAGCCCGTACTTTAGTTGGTAGTCCGATTGGTCTTAAAACGTCGTATGAAACCGGAGAGAAATTCTACCGACAATTTTAATCTTTTATACCCGTAGCCGAATTTGCAATGGTATAAAGTTGTTTAATTTGGATTTGTGTAAATGTATGAAGGTGTATTTACCCGCTAAATATTTGGACCTTTAAGTTTTAAAACGTGAATTTAAAAAAATCGATGTAAAAAGTATAAATTCGTGTAAGCGCCCTATTCAGGTTTAAAACAAGGAACAAAATAAGAGTTACTAAAAGGAGGGAAAACTGACTAAGTTGTATTCCAAGTCTCGAAACCTATTTGGGTAGTCATTAAAGTCGGTACACAATTTTATTGCAAATTAAAATATAATTTTTAGTTCTTAACATGGTAATAGATGGGCTAGTCATGAAAACATTAGCCATAAAAAAAGTAAATTCTACAGAAACAAACCTATCGGGATAGTCATGAAAGTCGGTACACAAAATGTTATTGCAAATTAAAATAAAATGCGTATTGTTAACAGGGTAATAGTTGGGATAGTCATGAAAACTTTTGTCAAAAAAAAGTAAATTCTACAGGACGAAACCTATTGGGATAGTCATGAGAACATTAGCCATGAAAAAAAGTAGATTCTACAGAACGAAACTTATTGAAATAGTCATAGAAGATACTCATGTTACTTAACAACACCCACGTTCATAACGAGGTAGCAATAGGAACTCAGTAGATGTCGTTTGGACACTGAAGCAGTGTTTTCGCGTTGCCCACAATCCGGCAAATCTTAAGAAGACGGTTCACGCTACAGGCATATGGTGGGCGTATTGGCTTGAAGATCCTTTTACGTTTCGTTTAAGTCGTTTTAATTAAACGCATGTTGGTAGGATCTGTAAATCGGTTTTGTGAAACTTATTTAGAATGGGTGTGGCCGAATGGTTAACGCGACCGATTCATATACCGATACTATACAAATAATTACGAGCTCGTTAGGGGTTCAAAACCTAGGTCGGATAAAAAATATTTCAGTAACATTTAAAACATTTTAATTAATTGCTTAGCAATTGGACTGTGTAAAATACAATTTTGCGATTACTCTTTTAAAAAGCATGTCTGACGTCAAGCCTTATACCAGGTGTCGGCAACCTTTTACACTTAAAGAACTATTTTAACTGAAATTCCACAAAATAAAAATCACTGGGAGCCGCAAAACTAACAATGTTTTCGCAATAAAATGCAAAACACTGTGTAAGATAAAGACGCAAATGTTCTTATGTTTGTTGCACTTATGCATGGGTATTAAACTGATTAAGAACTACAGTTGCAAAAAAATAAATAGGAGCCGTATCAGAAGGACGAAAGAGCTGCAGGTTGCGATCCCGGGTATAGATGCATTGTATTAGGGGTGGGCAACTTCTCTAGTCGGCGGTATGTTACCCATGCCTGCGTTATATGAAATATCTGCATGCGGCTCTGGAGCCACGGGTTGCCGACTCCTACCTTACACCATGTTTACACTCTAAACCTTTTTCCTGCAGCTGTAAAGTATGGGCGTATCCCGAAGAAACAGAAGGCACGACTGATCGCTGAGAGGCTCGCCGAAAAAAGGTAGGCGTGCCGTTTCATGTCTTCAGTTGTGTTGTAAGTAGCGGAGGCATGTGCTTTCGTGGGCTCGTTAAGATGCTGCTGCTTCCTACCGGAAATAAGCGTTGGTTTTGCAGCCGTTGCAAAGAACACGCGGAGGTTGGGAAATTGTGCAAACACGTGTCGCTTGTCTGCTGCAATTGCCTCGTTTTTACTACGTTTTGGTCTTTTCCTGTTTTTATGCAAATTTACAAGCCTTGTTTTTAGCAGAGAGAATCAGTGATTCGACGATAGCGTTGGGTAAATGTCCGGTAACCGTGGATAAATGCTTTTAAATACATATTTTCATCACGACGATAACCATGCAAAAATCAAATCTTTCATTGTGGGTTTCCCTTACAAGTTATTTAACAGTAACTGTGGATAAATGTTCCAATACGGATTTCCTAACAAGTTAGCCGACAATAACAATGGATGAATCCTTCAATGTGGATTTCCCTTACAAGTTATGTAACAGTTACTGTGGATAAATCATTTAAGTTATTTAACGATAACCGTGAATAAATCCCGAAAAACGAATTTCCCTTCAGAGTTATCATAAAAAAAAACGATAAAAAACCTCCAAATACGTCCCCATCCGCCAATATCCAAATAACACAACCCTTCACTTAACTATACTTTTTAAAATATCAAGCCTAGACCAGTTTTTTTTAGTTTTTGAGTCCACCGAATTCATTTCCTTTCCAGACGCGAGCGACTTATGGATCAATGCAAAGAAAACGATGAAATGATGTTTGATGACGAAAACGACCACGTCACGCCAAAAAACGGGGGATTCACCGAATCCCCCCTGGAAAACATGACCCCGAGCGAATCGCTTCTCTACCAAGCCCTACATGGGTCTGGCGGCCTCAAACCCGCCTTGGGGGACCCCCCTATCGAACCGACCCCCGTTTTGCGGAATCCCCCGGAACTGATACCGAGATGCGATTTCCTCTCCAAAGGGAAGAGCAACATCAACTTCTCAAGATCGACATCCAAGGACTTCGGATCCGATCACAGAGAGTTCCAGCAGCATCCGGAACACCGGTACGGGAAGAAAGATTTTAGCTCCTCCGGAGGACATCCGGATCAAAGGATCAACGCCTCCAAAGTCCGCTCCGCATCCGACTCCACCTCCTCTCGCTCCAATCTCGTTTCTCCTCCT
>CH002006.1:955270-970849 GCA_000149265.1 Ciona savignyi
CAGGGTTTGTAAAACTACAGCAAGATGATAAGGTTATTCTGCTGAAGACAGCTTCATTCGAGGTAAGCGGCTAAACATTATTATGTGTGCCTTAAAAACAAGTTTGACCGTTTTTTTTGGAAAGCTTTTTTGTCGATTTTCTTGTTTTTGTCCGATTTTTTTGTCAACATTTTTTTGCAAAATTTTTTTGTCTTTTTTTCCATTTTTTTTTCGTCAAACCTTTTCGACTTTTTTTGTTTGTTTTTGTGGTGTTTTTGGTAATACGGGGTTTGTCCATTTTTTCGCTTTGACAAGTAATTTTATCCGTCTTATTAGTGTATAAAACGCTTAATACGGGCCCATACAAATTCGTTGAGTTGTTGGATAACTAAAGGCACCGAATTTTTAATTTTTATATTATGTAAAAAAATGGTTCCTAAAAACGTATTAAAATAAAGAAAAACACACTGTTTTAACCAACTTTTCTTATAACTGACAACCTTACCTTATGTAACAGCAAATGATACAGTTAACAAATTAGGGGAACAATGGATAATTTAAACAATGGGTATTGTTTATACATTAATATAAATTCCGTTGTGCGTTAACAATACGGTGAACAATTTCAAATTGCTTTAAGCTTTAACAATGTAATATATTACTGGAATATAGTACCTTATCTAAAGACGGTTTTCTTAAAACGGTGTAAAGATGACACTTAAATGACGAAGTGAATTAATGGGTTTTTACCAAATTGAAGAAACGGCTGAACCATACACAACACACTAAAATAGCTCGGGTAGCCCGATTAATCTGACGATTGTCCGTTTGTTAACCCACTTGGTTTTCCTATTCACAGGAATAAACATGAACACCATATCCTAATACCAGTTGATTTTTGCACAAACCCATATAACCTGAAAATCACACTGACACAAGAAAAAGATACAACAAAAGCCCATTTTTATAATAATTCTAATTTTGTTTCAATATTATGCATAACACGCATTTACACCATAGACTAAACCCTTGCTTCTGATTGGATAAATAAGAAACGCCTCCAGTTATATAATCTTGATAATCACGTTTTACCAATTTCTGACACTTTTAGCAGAGTTTAATTCGATATTCGTGTGCTAAAGTTAGCGAAAAAAACGCTTTTGAGGTTTTGCTGTCGGCTGTCTGGCTTAGTAATTTGCATAAACAGAATTGAAACAAATAATCCTCCATTTTAACGAATTTCAACTCTTTCGAAGCGCTATAAAACAACTTAATAAAACTCTAATAAATCAGAAACTGCAGATGACAACACAATATTATTATTTCTGAAATACACAATTACATTGTTTGCGCGTAATAAGCATTGTATTTGACGTAATATTTGTTTATTATATAAACAATGGCAAGTTAATCAAAACTACTGTATAGTAAACTAAAATTGCAAATAAAAATATGAAAATTCAAATTAAAGGATTATCCAAGGTTGTGTAACTCGTGAGGGAAATATGTGTTTTAAACTATTTATTACAGAAATAATTAAATAAAAAAATTACCTCGATAAGCTGTAAAAATGCTGCAGCAATTTTAGTTAATCGTGTACACCACTGGGTTCGGGCAGTTTTCTCAGTGACTTGCAAAAGGAAATACACGACTCGCTAGCGACTACAATAGTGATTTGGTAAAGACACACGCGACTAGTTAGCGGCTGGTTTTTATCCAACCATCTTTAGGTTAAAAGTCGTATATCTTTCGAATAAGCTGACCAGCAGGACAAATTAACCATCTAACCGTCCTTCGTCTAATTTCAACACTGATTATAAACAAGCGGTAAAATACTACAGGATCGCTTGGGCCGCTTGGATCCCTTACTATACTTCTAACTTACAAAAGCCATGATATGAATGTTAGAGTTGGGGTTAAAGTTAGTTTTGGGGTTGAGATTAGTGTTTGGGACAGGGTTAGAATTACCTTCCATAGCAATCTAAGTGATCCAAGCGCTCCAACCGATCCTGTAGTATTTAGGCACCCATAAACAAGTCATCGGTTGTAACTTTTGATATATTTCTAGATTCTTCTTGTCCGAATGACGTCACAATTTGACCGATCGACCGGAACGCTGTCGGTTGGCGAGGGAATGAGGCGATCACGCGAGCAATTTTTGCATCAAGGTTTGTTTCGTAACAATTTATTATGACGTCATACACACATTATTAGCAAAACACCTCTTTTTGTTTCCAAGCTATCAGTTAACTATATTAATAAGTACTAAAGTCGTTCAGCAGCTTTATATCCAAATAAATAAGGAATTCACGACGTAATAATTTACTAATATCACCAGTTTAACTTTATATTCACCATACCCAGTGTACCTTCAGATTAGCTTATTGGGTTGGTGCGTCGTCTTTCAGTCGAAGAGTTGCAGTTTCGAAACTAGTCGGTTGTGTTCTTAAGCAAGGCACTTAACGGACATTGCCTGAACCCAGCGGATTAATGGGTTCTACCAAATTGAAGGAACGAGTGAATCATATATAACACACTGTAATAGCTCCGGTAACCCGACGGTGGGCGCGAGGTGATCTGACGATTGCCCGTGTGTTAACCCCCTTGGTTTTCCCATTCCCGGGGATAAACATGAGTATTCTTTCCTCCTACATATTCTCCATTATGTAGTGTACCCAACGTATAGTGTACCGAGCTAATCAACTGCCAACTTAAATCTCCTATAAATTTACTTGTGTGTTTTACACGGAACACTCCGCCCCCGTGGCTAATTTGAATATTGAATTTAGTTTTCACATCTGCTCAGGCATGGACAGCTTCGTGCATGCGATCTTCGACTTTGCTGAGAAATTCCGGAGTCTCAATCTTTGTGAGAATAAGCTCGCCCTTTTTTCCTCGCTGGTCTTGCTTGCTCCAGGTAAGAGAGAATGCCTTTTTCCCTTCTCTCAAATTTTTCTTTAACAAAATACTACCCAATTTAGACCGTCCGAATTTAAATGACCCGGCGGCAATCGAAGAAATGAGAGACCTGATCCTCGACGCCCTCTGCTGGTCAAACTCACACAGCAGCAGCGACAACCAGGTGGCGCTCCCGAAACTGCTCACAAAACTAGCTGAACTCCGCACACTTAACTCTGTCTACTCAAAGCACCTTCTACCAATCAAACCAAGTTCAGTGAAGATAGAGAGCTTCACTTAAAGGCCCTACCCACGACACATCCAGCCACGCAGTAAACCAGTTTGATTTAAGAAATGAAGCTTTATGCAAAAGTGTTGATTTTTCGTTTAAAATCAGGCTAAATAAGTAAGAATCAAAATATGTTAAAAATTTAAAATCTGGCAATTTATGTTCAAAATCTGGCTACATTTATTCAAAATCTGGCTAAATATTTTCAAAATTTGGGTAAATATTTTTAAAATGAGACTATCTTTATTTAAAATCTGGCTTATAATGATTAAAATCTGGGAAAATATGTTCAAACTAAACATCGCCCAATCACCCCCACTCAATCGTAAAACGATCATGAGTGCACCAATACGTGTGAACACTACCACACAACGCCCCATGCATAGGTGATGCCCGAACAGTTTCTAAAACGTAGCGGGAAAGGGACCCTACCGTCTTGAAGTGCCCTTAGCTGATTTTTAAAGGTGATTTCCCCACGTAGTGGGCAACTGTGATAAACTAACACGTTTTTACTAAACTCGCTTTAAGTGTCGACTAACCTGTGATATTTAATTCAATTCAATGTGTTCTTAGCTTTCGTGGCAAGCGAGACAAAGTCAGCGCCCTTTTTCGTTTATTTTGCCATTTTTGGCGTCACTTCCGTTCCTGGTACGCTTAGCTATGCTCAGCATCTCTAGCGCTGCTCAGCGGCAAAAGTTACTGCGTTCAGTGCAATTTTTATGACGTCATTTTTCCTAAGTTCCAAAAACTTCTTTACCGTTCCTCGGGCAGTGTTGCCCAATGTTTTTTTGAAACGGCGCCACTGCCCGTTTTATTTTTAACCAAAAAGTTCTAATTTTTGTTCCTGTAAATTTTCTCTTTTTTTGTGAGGGAATGTATTGTAGTTTCATAGCGTCATAATACTGTTTGTCAAATTGCAGAGAAAATGCTTTTTCGTCGATTTCCTAAAGAAATAAACAGAAACGTATGCTATCGAATCTTTTTCTCTTGATTTCCGAAACAATTCAGACTGCTTGTCTTAAAAACGTCGCTGTGTCGACAAGCGCGAACTGCTGACGCAGTTGGACAGGTGGTGTGCTTATTAATGTTAATTTGTTTGGAAATGTGTATGATCGAGACTTTGGAATTGTGGCACAGATGGACAGGTGGTGTGCTTATCAAGGTTGATTTGTGTGGATATGTGTATGGTAGGGACTTTGGAATTGTGGCACAGATGCACAGGTGGTGTGCTTATAAAGGTTGATTTGTGTGGAAATGTGTATGGTAGGGACTTTGGAATTGTGGCACAGATGGACAGGTGATGTGCTCATCAATGTTAATTTGTTTGGAAATGTGTATGGTAGGCCGGTAGGGGCTTTGAAATTGTGGCACAGAAGGACAGGTGGTGTGCTTATCAAGGTTAATTTGTTTTGGAAATGTGTATGGTAGGGACTTTAGAAATGTAGCACAGATGGACAGGCGGTGTGCTTATCAAGGTTAATTTGTTTGGAAATGTATATGGTAGGAACTTTGGAAATGTGGCACAGATGGACAAGTGGTTTGCTTATCAAGGTTGATTTGTGTGGAAATGTGTATGGTAGGGACTTTAGACATGTGGCACATAAGGACAGGTGGTGTGCTTATCAAGGTTGATTTGTATTGAAATGTGTATGGTAGAGATTTTGTAAATGTGTCACAGATGGACAGGTGGTGGGCTTATCAAGTTGATTTAAATGGAAATATATATATAATCAGGACTAAGAGATACATACATGCAGTTACTAAACTTCTGTCTCGTTAAGGTTAAAAAAACAGCACAACTTAGTCGTTTTGATTTTATTTATTTTACCTACCCATGATGGGCTCGCAATTGAGACGTTTTTTTTACATTTCGGTCGCGGTAACCATTCAGCCACACGCATAGTTTATTTACAATATCCAGCTCTTTGGTGCCATCTACCCGGGACGAATATGGCGACACTCACGATGCCCAAACACGGTGAAAAGCGGGGAAGAGCTAACGCAGCCGTATCTCAACGGACCGATTCTTCGGCACACCCCTCGGTATCGCCGCTGTACCTCCTTTTCCAGCGTACATGTTATTCTCGTTCTTCCGGCAGCGGCGACCGGGATTCTACCTTTGTACGAGAAACGTTATTATGACGTCATAACATTTTATATGACGACTCTTTTTACAAACGAGTGGGCGACAATACAAAAGAGAAAAACTGCACACTAAAACTATGGAAACTAAAGCTAACCCTGCTGCAAACACTAATCTTAAAACCAGAAATAACACTAACTTTAACCCCAGCCCTTACACTAACCCTAACGGCATAATCTACATTTTAAAGCAAAGTGTACATCAATTTCACACAAACTATTATATCTATTGAACATTTTTAGATTTTTAAAATTAGTTAATTGTAACGTTTGAATAGCCAATTGTGTGTGTGTGTGTCACATGCGTGCACGGTCTGTTATCAATGTATCAAAATATGTGTTAGTTTTTTCTGTTCTCGGGTTAGCCTACTAGAAGTTAAGAGTTAGTTATGTCAATAAAATATTTAAAAATGTACATCTTGATCTGTTTAGGATTTTAAACGTAAAGAAGGGTCGGAGATTTTTTTAATAAATGGAAAAGGGATAGCGAGCTAAATAAATTGGTAAGTCTGTTATTTAGCGGTAAATATATTTGCTTATCGTTTATTTTAAACATGTTGACTATATGAGAAACTAGGCTGGGAGTGTCTGGGTATGTTATCTGTTTACAAGATATATCCCAAGTCTACTCCTGGTTTGTCTGAAAAATTATCTTATACCGCAAGACCACGTCCGTTAAACAACATGCCCTAATTTATGTGAGCTAGTATAGCTAGCTTATACTATGTTAGGCTATACATTTTGTGATGAAAGAATAAAAACTCTGGTCTACTCCCATGTCTGAGAATTTATGTTATACCACAGGATCACGATGGTTAAACAATATGCCCTATTTTATGTGAACTGCTAGCTAGCCTATACTATGTTATATTTTGTGATGAAAGACCGTCGTCATACTGATAATCCAATAAATACTGTGGTTTACTCCTGTGTCTGGGAATTTGTGTAATACCGCAAGATCACGACGGTTAAACAACATGCCCTGTTTATGTGATCAGTTAGTTAATCTGGGTTAGACTAATCTACAACTGGGTTAGACTAATCTAAGTTGGCAGTGTGTGGATCATTAGACATAACGTATAAATAACAAAACACATTAGATTTAATGGAAACACCCCATGCTCACAATTGCCACGTACCCAGTTAAAGCAACGCTCAAAATTGTATTCGCACACTTACTTGCTATTCTAATCATTTCGTTTGTTGACATCATAGAATTTCGTCTGCCATGCACATATGGGTTTTGTGGCGTCATAGTCATGTTCATACAGGAATGGTGACGTGGTATCAGTTGACTGGAAATTTTTCGACCGAATCTAAAAAGGCAAATATGTTTATTTAAATAAACAGAATAACGTTTGACTATATAGGTGATAAAGTATAACCCAAGTGACACTACGCATGAGCTGTATTACTTTGCACCCTTGCAAGCCATTTTACATTGCTCCAACCCAGTGGTATTTAATAAGTCGTACAAATTGAAAGTCATGTCTGAATATCCACACACTGTAATAGCTTCAGCAACTCGACTTTGAGCATGACGTTTATTACTGTGCACCTGAGCAAGCTACATTACATTGCTCCAACCCAAAAACTATTGTTTCATCCACATAAAAGGGGTAACCAAAGTACCTGTTAATAAGTCTGATTTTGTATGTAAGGATGCATTTGTATCGATCGCGTTAACGTCGCATTCGATCCACGACCGAACTAATTTAGACGTTTTTTTTGTTTTTTTTTACCGAGCCAAGTTTCGAACCCATGATGGGTTCTTCACTAGGACCGTTTTTTGTATAAGAGTCGGTATATGTATCGGTCGCGTTAACCATTTGGCCACGCCACCGTACTAATTTAGACGTTTTTTTAACTTTATTTATTTTTTTTTTCTCGGTGACATTTTATTAAGAATATACGACACAGCAGTACGAAAAAAAATGTACAACAGAACAATGTGTGGACCGGCAGCAGCCTAACGGCCGAATATCTAGAAAAAGGTTATTCACATGTAAATGGTTAAACAGATGCCCACTTATTTAGACGTTTTGTTGTTTCCTTAACAACTAGATTCAGGCGACGCCCGCTAACGGTTGTTTAGAAAGAATACGACCACAAAAGGTGGATTAACGCGTCGCATTTCATCCGACGGGTTGTAGATTCGAAACTGGTCGCTAGCTAGTCGGTTGTGTCCTTGGACAAGGCACTTAACGGACATTGCCTGAACCAAGCAAATTTTGGGCTCTAATACATTGAAGGAACATCTTAATAATACACAACACGCCACAATAGCTCCGGCAACCCGATGGTGGACTCGAGGTAATCTGACGATTGCCCGTGTGATAATGCCCATTGCGTTGTTCCCATTTTCCCACTCACGGGGATAAACATGAATAACCTATCCTAACCTACCCAACAACTTACCCCCCTTCCCTGAACACACACGTCGGTATTCGGTTCAGAACGACACATGTTCCTTGGACCTCTTCGTACGTCGTTACAGCTATAGTGCACTGACTGGCACTCGCCTGTAAAAAAATGTGTATTTTAAAACAGAAAAAACAGTGTTTAATTTTGCGTGCATTCTATATATAAGTTGTCTGTCGTTTCGTCCGGCTAGTTGGCGTAGTGGTAACACAAAACGGACTAAAAGAGAGAAACTGCTGAACAAAAGCGCACGGTTGTGTGGTCAAATGGTTAACGCGACCGATACATATACCCCAACTTTCGTAAAAACGGTCTTAGCAACGAGCCCATCATGGTTTTGAAAATACGCCCGATAAAAAAAACTTTCTTACTGAAAGTACGAAAACTAAATTCGAAACCCTGACACTAATCTCATCAAACGAACTGACCCTAGCTGCCAGCAAGTGAATTGGTTTTCTGGTGTAGTGCATTCAATAGAAATTGCTAGAACTTATCAACATAACACGACACAGCACGATAGCTGCAGTAAGAGTGGGTGTTTTTGGTCTTACTGAGATATATTTTGCCAAATCAGACGCTCTGATTGGGTAAACATGTGTTTAAAATTTACCCAACAGAATGAGGAAAACTTAATCCTAAAACTATGGCCAGGTTACCAGAATCATTAGTGTGTTGCATAGGATAAAGAGTTTTTTTTATATATTTTTTTATCGGGCCTAGTATCGAACTCATGATGGGCTCGTCACCAATACAGTTTTTTTAAAAAAAATTAGTTATATGAATCGACCGCGGTTGCGGCAACATGGCCTTGGTACAGATAATTCCTTATTCTATCACTTACTTGGTTATTACAGCCGTGTCCTTGCGCAGCTTGACGCTGTTGCAGTTTACGATACTGGTTCCATTCCTCAGTTGAAACGCCCGGAAGGTCGGCAGGAATCTGTTCGGGCATGTAACATCCCACAGCTGCCCCCGCCACAATCAAAGTTAAAAACAGATTCATTCTACTTTAAAGTACAAAGATTAAATACCGACTCTTAAAGATCTCTTAAGCAATTTTGCTCCAGTCTGGAAAAGTACAAAGATAAAAAACCGACTCGTGAAAATTACCCGAGCAATTTAGTCCAGCCTAACTATATCTAATAGCAACATTGTACTATCTCTTCACAGTGGGCTTGTCCGTGTACCTCAGATGGTAAAAGGGGTTACACCAAAAGGAGGGAAAGCGGGAAGGAGAAAAGAAGGGAAACTGCACACTAAAACTATTGAAACTGATTTTAACCCTGCCCTAAACAATTATCTCAACCCCAGATTGTCCCTAACTTTAACTCAACATTTAAACCTAACTTTAATGCCATAATCTTCATTTAATGTGCAGTTCTCTCCTGTCCTCTTACCATTCTTTTATTTACCAAGGCAAGGGCGTCGGATTTTACCCGATAGGTTCTTTGATCCCAATAAGTTGTTGCTTGGTTAATACGTTGAAATGGTGGACAGAAATTTTCAATCATATACAACACATTGTAACACTTTCACAGAATTCTAACTGGGTGTTGCCCATGTTATCACATTCAGTTTTCTATTTACAGGTGTACAAATGAAATTCCTATCCTATCAAGTGTATAATGCACCATTTATGTAAAAATAAAAAATGTGATTAATAAAATTAAAAATATATATATATATATATATACAAAATGAAACGGATCTTATAAAAACTACTTTAAATATGCTTCCACTAACGCAATGTATACCCTGCATGTCTACGTGCAAAACACTTCAACCGTTTAATTCCTGTTCCTGTGCCACAAAAATTTGTTAGTCCGCATTTGTCCTTGTTATTTCTTTATTTTAAAGATAAGTTAGTTTACAACAAAATAATGGCATTATTGTCTCCGTAACCTTCTCAAACCAAACTTCAACAGAAACATTATTATTATGTACAGCATAGTGGAAAAACTATCTTTCAACTCAAAATTGTTCATCAGATCTTACTTACAAAATAGTCCGGTGGCACTACGTTTAGCACTATAAGTACTAGTAGATTTTTTAAACTACAGCAAAAGCTTATTGTTTCAAAAACCTTGACCTAAAAATAGGCAGTTTAGGGCGAACTTGGCCTATTACCCTGCAAGGTTTCAATTTCAAATTACACCTGACCCATGTAACAACCTTAACAGTTTTTGCAAAGCTCGTTTGACCTGCTTTCTTTTTATTTTAAAAATCTTCTTCTTTAGACAAACCAGACAAGCAAGCTAACTCGCCGCAGATAGCAATCTAACCACATACGCCTAAGTGCCGCAAACTTGCTGTTTTGTATATAGGTTAACTAAACTGCTGTTTGGGTTAACGTCACAACCTTTAACCTAGGGAGGTTTGACAATGGTCAAGTTACCGGTAGGCGTTATTGTGAAAATACCTTGGACTTAATAGCTTGTGGCCTACTGATTAAACGGAAGTTTTGGGAATTAAATACTTTAAAATCTAAACTCCTTGAGGCTAAGGGCTTAGCGCTATGTGTGTAATGTAAATTTAACCACTACTACATCGACATACACTTTTAAGGCATTTAAAATAGGTAGGGGTAGTGGGGGAAACTGCTAACTAATGAATATTATGGCGTTTGGGTTCGGGTTGGTGTTGGTTCTGAGATTGAAATTAGTGTTTGGGGCAAAGATAGGCTTAGTTTCCTTTGTTTTAGTAAGCTACTTCCCTTCTTTGTTTTGTTGCCTTATCCGTGAAAAACAAGTATTCTTTTCATTCCAAGAAATGTCCATTTTTTAACCTAACGCTGAAAGGCAGTAGATAAATAGATCAATTCGGACTACACAATTTAAATTTCTATTACGTCACAATGTATTATGTTTTATACCTCACAATGTATTAACTATTACGTCACAATGTATCATTTGTGAGTCAATACCCTGATAACGTGGGAAAATTGCCCTCACTTTTAACAGCAGAAGGTTAACCGGTTACTACTTCCTAGTACGGCGGATAGCGATCTTATCTCTAAGTTCCGTGAATGGTAGTAGTATTACTTTAAGAACATGCTCATTGTGGTGAAGTTTTCATACCCCAGCCGCTGAACTAACACTACCTTACAGATTAAATGCTCGGCGGTTGTCGCTTTGCAGCTTGGCGTTATCAATTTAAAAAAAGCAATGATTTTAACTGTTTTTAAGTTGACTTCGGTAGTGTGGTCGAATGAATAGCGCAAGGGTAACCTTTTGCACTTAAAGAGCCATTTTAACCTATATTCCACAAAATAAAAATTACTAGTGGCCGCAAATCTAATAGTATTTTCGCACGCATAAGGAAAACAACATTGTATAAGATCAAAACGCAAATGTTCTGTTTTTCACTAATGTATGGTTATTAACAGTAGCAGAATTAAAGAGCCGCAGGTTGCCGACACCTGGGTTAGCACGAACGAAACATATACCGACTTAAATACAAAAAAAACGGTCCTAGCAACGAGTCAATATAATGGTATCGAAACTAAGCCCCGCAAAAAAGTTAAGTTCATGGCATGCTTAAAAGTGATAAATAATATACCACAGCACTGGTAAACCGAAAGTGTTTTTATTGTAATTTTAACTGTATGGACGTGTGGTTAACGCAACCGATACATATACCGACTTCTATACGAAAAACGGTCCTAGTAAAGAGCACATTTGGATTCGAAACTACGATCAATAAAAAAAATAGAGCACTTTAACTTGTAATTTCTACCAGCAAACTACAAGCTGATATAAAGTGTTGCACGAGGAGAAAAATTGCAAAATCTAGCAGCACATTTGAGGCAAACTGGTTTTCAGTTTGTAAAATACTGTTTTGGATATATGTCACGAAAGCAACATTACTCAAATCCGATAAAGTTTAACAGCTTAAACTAAAATTAAATAGTTTCGCACAAATTACAAATTAAAGTACATTTTTATGCATAAAGGTTTGTGTGTTCAGATATTTTAAAGCAATAATTTTGCATAATTTACATGGTGATGTTATAGTCTTGGCAGTGCTTTTTAACCGTGTGTATTGTACATCCCAAGTTTGTTTTGAAAACAAATTTAAATAACAATCATATTCTAATATAAAAAATTACTTTGGAAATGTGAATATTTTATTCAAATGAACAAAAATCTCATTTTCGGGGAAATCCAAAATAGCATCATGTAGAAAATAGCATCATGTAGAAAAAAGCAATACAAAACGAAAATACAGTAATAAAAGCACAAAAATAGTCGTATTTTTGGCAAAGGGGTAACTTTAAAGTAAAAATATTGGGCTTAACATAAGCTTGTTAATTACATTCAGATTCTGATGTATAGTTCTTCGGTAATCAGGGATTTTATATTTACCAGGGCAATCGAAGGTTTTTTTTTATTTATTTGGGCAATTGGGGTTTTTATGTTTACCAATAATGTTCTTGGGCCTCTATAACAACACCAGGACGGCAACTATGTAGTACAATTGAACTGCTTTCAACACATTACTGCTAGAGATAGCGACATGCGATGTTAAGGTTAACTTTGGAGATCGAGTCGCCAAATGCATGCAATCCGTATGGTTTTCTTGGGTAAGATTAGACCCGACGCAGCGAGGGGTGTTTGTAGGTGACATCATACACCCTCCTTCTTCTGTTATTCGTGCTTCTGCGTGAACGAAACATGGGCGACGCTCGCTGTTGTAGGCTTGCGCTGAAATATGAAACTTTTTAGTGCAATTTATTTTGGGGGTTTTTCTTTTTCCACTGTGGCCCACACTTTTCTGGCCACCCTTTTCCTAAAGATGGCCCCCCATTACACGGGTCGCTTTATAGCACACTTTTCTTCGAGGCTTAGTGTAATTTGGTATAAACATTTATTTTTTTATTTGGATTTAGCGGCCACGTCTAATTATTGATTAGTTTTTAGACGTTTTTTAGACATGTTCTAACGACTGTCGTTTTGCCGTTTTTCTACGTTTTTTAAATTTTTATCAAAGGTCCTGCATCGTGTTTTTATTGTAGAAACAAAAAAATAAACTAAACACTGCAATTAATCATGTAACTAGACTGATCGAGCTAATTAGCGGTGGTGTTATAACGCACTCTATATTTTTCAACGGTGATAAACATAAGTATCATGTACGGTCGTCTGGCCGAATGGTTAACGCGACCGATACATATACCGAATTATAGTACTACTATACAAAAACGGTCCAAGTGACGAGCCCATTATGGGTCGATACTTGGCTCGGTAAAAAAAATAAAAAATAAAGTATCCTATCCGAAACTTCGAACATATCGGCCTTACGTAGTTTGCGAGTTACAGAATGGTACCGATACATAAAGCGTACGTTTTTTGTTTCTTCGAATGACTAAAACAGGTTTTGATAGAAACTTATACTTCTTCAATGTTTTTTACTTAAGGTCAAGGCTAGGAGTTATAGGTTTTTGTTACTTAAATAGTTAGGAAAATACTGTCTTCTTTACTAAGAAACGAATTAGGTGGATGGTAATGCACTAAGAACAAATTAGATCAATTTTGTGCATTATAGCCCAGAATAGACCTTCTATAACTTTTTATAACGTGGTGATAAATGAATGCATTATTTTAACTGTTATGCGAGACCGATTCTTATACAGTGGGACGTTTAAAACGGGCCAAGTGACGAGTTTATTACAAGTTTAAATCTTGGATCTTTTAGGATAGGATGTTCATGTTTAACCCGGTGAATATGAAGACGAAATACAAGTTTAAAATACGGACAATCGTTAGATCATCTTACGCACACCGTCGGGTTATCGGAGCTATTGCAGTGTGTTGTGTATGATTGAGATGTTCCCCAATTTGGTAGGACCTATCATACCACTGGGTTGCGGCAATGTCAATTAAGTGCATTGCTCAAGGACACATCCGACTAGCAAGCGATCAGTTTTCGAGCCACACTGATAAAAAGCGACCCACTAATCGACCAGTCTAGTCGGTGGAAAGGAAAAAAATGAAACCAGAACGATCGTGTGACCGAATGGTTAACACAACCGAATCATATACCGAATTGAAACTGAGCCTAATAAAAAAACATAGTTTTAAAGAAGATGTAAGTCCGAACCTTCTATTTCGGTGTCGAAAGATACAAGTGGGCAGAAATCATTGTGGTTTTCCGTCATTATAGCTTCTGGTCTGTGAATAGAACGTTTAGTTTTAGTTCATTCATTTTTGCTTCAATAGTAAATAATGGCAAATAAAGCAGGCACACATGAACAGGTGGTGTGCTTATCAAGGTTGATATGTGTGGAAATGTGTGTGGTAGGGACTTTGGAAATGTGGCACAGATGGACCGGTGGTGTGCTTATCAAGGTGGATTTTGTGGAAGTGTAAATGGTAGGGAGTTTAAAAATGTTACACAGATGGACAGGTAATGTGCTTATCAAGGTTGGTTTGTGTGGAAATGTGTATGATAGGGACTTTGGAAATATGGCACAGATGAACAGGTGGTGTGCTTATTAAGGTTGATTTGTGCGAAAACGTGCATGGTAGGGACTTTTGAAATGTGGCACAGAAGGACAGTCGGTGTACTTATCAATTAAAGCTGGGTTGGACACTCAAACGAAACACACACACACACGATCCGTACTGTATTACGCAACGCAAACTCACGATCCGTACTGCACAACGCAGACTTGCTGCGGTTGAACATTGGGCCCGGAAAAACACCATCCACTAACGTTTTCAAATCCAAGGCTTTTTTCCATCCTGCAAGATCCGAGTGTGGTCTGCAATTATTAGATTAATCAGATACATTTCGGTATGGGAGGCGTTAGGATAGGATATTTATGTTTATCTCAGTGAATCAGAAAAAAGGGCGTTTAAACACTGGTAGTCGTCGGATTACCCCGCGCCCAACGTCCGATTACCGGTGCAATTGCAGTGTGTTGTGCATCATCGGGACATTTATTTGTTTGAGTAAAACCCAATCTCCACTGGGTTTAGGCAATGTCCGATAAGTGCTTTGCTCAAGTACACAACTGAGTAGTTAGCCGCCAGTTTAGAACCGAAACCATTTGGCTGCATGCGAACGAATTAACTAACCACGCTGAACGGTCGGATATTATGTTGTTAGATTATGACAGTTAATATGAACTGTCAATTTGACTTGTTCCTGCTCCCGGCTACCTCGACGATTCTTGTCAACAAATTATTATAAATTTTATTTAATTTCTGATAATCCTTCGCTGACGAATTGAAGATTAAAGATGCTATAAAATGTGTTTTTCCTTATAGAAGGTAAACATGTGTATTTTAACGTATAACCTATGACTTTTATGCTAATTTTTGTCCTTTGCTGTAAAGAGTTTGTTAACAATGGGGTTTAAATGTGACAATTCATATTAAGCAATTGTGCATCATAATAACATTGAGTTATACACAGGAAGCATAAAACAATAATATAGGAATTCATACGTCACAATTAGCAGTATCTTGAAAGGTATAAACGTGCGAGGGACACGTTCTCTAGTTTTGATTGATCAAAGCCGACACTACGATTTTAGTATTTTTATTTGCGCCTTTACATGTGTTATTGTTTTTCGTACAGTTTTAGGGTTATGAACTTATCAGAAATTTAGAACAAAGAACAAATAATCAGAAAAAATGTACGCTAGACTTTTATTGCATTATGCAAATGAATTCCATTAACTCTAATCAAATGATGTAATTGCAGTGCTTACCAGCTGTAATGACACACAAAAAGCACGTTCTTGCAACAGTAGAAATTACGTTTTAGGGAAAACAAAGTATGCAGTCTGTGGTTACACGAAAAGTTGATTATCATCGTAAACATATGCAGCATACGGCCGGACA
>CH002006.1:982363-1005662 GCA_000149265.1 Ciona savignyi
CGGTGAACAGTAGGAACCCTGAGTACTTCACCGATCCGGACACATTCATACCCGAGAGATGGTTAGGGGAAAAGTCGGTGGAAAAGCGGCAAAAAGACAGGTAAAGCTGAAATACACATAGGCGCAAAAATACCGTTGCCAGGGGTGCAAACTGCACCTTAAACTTAACTTCTGGCTAATTCAACATGGAAATTAATATTTAGTTATGCCATTGAATATAATATCTATTTGTTCGGTTACCTTAATCGTAGCCTGTCGAATCGTCAGGCTAAAGGTTGTTGGATTGAAACCAGCTTACTTGTCAATTAAGTTTTTTAAGAAAAGAACTTTCGAAGGTTACTTAAAGTCAGTGGTTTTACTGGGTTGTTCAAAAACTGTAGCACCCCGTCAAATACTAAAATAGAACTTCGTTAACCTGACTGTGGGCATAAGGCCCACGCTATTACTTTTAAGGTTATTAGTCGACTAAATCCGACCGGCTAGTCTGGTGGTTTAGTGCGACGCCTATAACGCGAAAGGTTAAAGGTTCGAAAATGATCGCTAGCTAGCCGGTTGTGTCCTTGGTCAACTTAATGGAGACTGCCTGAACCCAGCGGAATATTGGATGCTACCAAATTGAACGTACGTGTAAATCACAAACAACACACTGCAATAGCTCCGGTAACCCGGCGGTGGACGCGAGGTGATCTGACGCTTGCCCGTGTTTTAACCCCTTGGTTTTCCCATTCACAGAGATAAACATGAATATCCTATCCTAAATAAACACATGTATCCGATATTTATAAGAAATCTATCTTCAGGTTTATAATGTCAGGGCCGTTTGGACTTGGCCAGCGAATGTGCCCGGGCCGCAAGTTCTCCGTCCAGGAATTGCAGCTACTAGTCATAACTCTGTTGTCGAACTATCGCATCGAGTACCACGGCGACCCGATTAAGGTGGCTTTCCGTCTCGTTTCATTCCCGTCACGGCCACCACAGTTCAAATTTGTCAATATCAAGTGACAAAAAATTTGCGATTCTGGTGTGCTAAACGATTTCAATCCATTGGATAAACAAGATTCTTTTAAAGTTCAAACTCATCATACTCGAAACTTAAGAATATTTTTCGGGTAAAAAGGAACAGGGGTTTAAGCTCCTGTGAAAATTCACTTAGTAATTAAACGCCAGTGATGTCATTGTAGTTGAGGCTTAGGGGCAAATGGCGTTGTACTTTAACCAGAGATACAAATAACCTGAAATCGGACCGTCAAGGATGTTCTTGTAGTTGAGGCTGAGAGACAAATGGCGTTGTACTTTAACCAGAGATACAAGTGGCCTGGTAATTGACCGCCAAGGAAAAAAGACGTAAGTTTCCTGCCACCAATATATTGTAGGTTCAAATAAATTAAAAGACAATTGACCACCCTAAAACTTCACACAATATGCTGTACTTAAAAACTTCACACAATATTCTGTACTTAAAAATCGTTACATACTATGCTGTACTTAAATTTAGTTTCATACCACGAACTGTTTTGACAATAAGCTAACTTTTTATTATATGCCCTTTTTCTTACACTGTATTATATATTGCAAGACCTTTGTATCCTTAATTAAATATATTGTTGCAGTGTTTTTTTATACGTTTAAAATTTAACAAAGGTTTGCAAACTTTTTTTTCGTATTTTATAGTGGTTTGTTAAGGTGATTTAAAAAATGTGCTTATTTGTAAATAAATAAATAGCAAAACCTTCAGATTTGTTTCTCTTTTCATACATTTTTAATTGGCGAATCATTAAGTACCAACATTACACTCCAATAATATACAAAGCCTCGTTGTAAATATGTTACTACAACATTTTTTGTCCTATTTAACCGCCTCATGTTTCAAAATTCAGTTTCATGATTTACGCCTGTATCTCAAGATTCTTCTAACGATAGTGGAAGACAGCTTTAACATACTAAATAAAAGTTTGGTCCTGCACTTAATTTCCTTGAAAGCAATTCTTGTTTATTAATATTTCCTTTCATACTTTTTTTAACTATGCTACAAGGTAATAATTACAAGTAAAACAAACGTATGATGATAATATCGTAGGCTGTGTAGATTATTTAAATCTACATAGTTTTAACTTTGCCTTAAAAAAAAACACAACAAAAAACGATTAAACCCTACAAGATCGGACTAAGGATAAAATTAAATTACAGTTTTTAAAAAGACAGAGTCAGTATTACATTACTAATTAAATGAAATTAACCTTTCAGACCCATTCTGGTTAAAATAGTAAAACACAAATTAGACTTACAACTGGGTTGACTGCTACAACCCAGACTGTACATTGTTTGTTTTTAACATGTATTCTACATTGTTGTGTAATAAAAATCCATCGTTGCCAAATAAACCTCAGTCAGGAGCGATTGTGAGGTCATACCAAGAAAATATTGCAGTGTGTTGTGTACTGTAGATAACGTGGCAAGAAAGAGTTGAATATTTACCTACATATTAAGGTTTTTAAATGTTAACAACCTTAGTTTATTATTTGAATGATGCGCTGATTCCACCGGTTCTAACTCTTAATGCTAGAGATCTTACTAACAAAGAAAGGGCCTGTTTAAACGAGTAACTCTAAATGTTTTTTAAGCTCAGAACAAGTAAAATAAGAATCTCAAGTAATGGTATGATAGATTAACATGGTGGCTTGGTGTGTCAAATAAACAGTTTGAGAACAGTTAAGTCATATTTACGACGATGTAGATTTTTGTTAAGCATATAGGCCTACATGCAGCGTAGATATTACAGCTAAGTCATTTTGTACATACTTAAATCAATCTGGGAACAAACATATCTGGTCAAAAGCAAAATACCTCACACTATTTACTACATAAAAGCGAGTTTGTTATATCATTGTTACAGCTGGTTACTTCTACTGTGAAAAATAGTTCTGTTACCGAAATTATTACAGAGGTACAATTTGCCGGATTGGTATTTTATAAGGCACTTAGTATAATTATTAAACTATCATGTGTAAAATATTTACCATAAATGGACAATTGGAAAATATATACATTTTTTTGCCATCTTTGCAAAAGTTAGTAGCTTATATACATGAAGAAATTTGTAAGTGCACCAAGAAAAGAATATACTTCAACAAAATACATGTGGTTTAACATAGAAGGGACGTTTATGATCTCGTTCTGCCGACGAACACGCCAAGAACAAATATGACTACTAACACGCCAAGAACAACTAAAAGCCAACCAATGGAATTGGCCAGTATCGCCCCTACCATACCAACCCCAATCATGGATATGGCATCTACAGTTGCTTGAACAAGATTCAGACCAAGACTTCTGGCAACTGAAACCACTAATAACGATAAGAAAGCACGAATGCGTTTTGCTATCGGACCAATCGTTCTAGCGATCAGACTGATAACAGTCTCGGGTTCTACAACTTCTTCCTGTTCAGTCATAACTTCATCTTCATCTTGGTCACTTGTTGGACCCTAAAGCAAAACGTTGGTCACATAAAGTGAAATATTATTAGAAATAACTTGTAGTCGGAAATTGTCAGATTATCTTAAATGAAGCAGTCAGTTAGCAAATCTAATGCAGCGTCAGGCTACGAAATGATGTGCTTTAGTTATTGTCCAACTAAATAAACCAGTAAACTTAAACAATGTTAAAGTCATCTTTGCAGATGTTTTAATTCTTTATTTACTGCAGTCTATTGATTACAAATGATAATTTGTTACAGGTTTGTTTTCCCAATGAAACACAGTTTTCTGTCAACCGAGGATGCGTGTTTATATACTCTTGTGTTCCTTTTAAGCCTGGTAACGTACATCTCTTAGTTGTTTCAATACTTCTTTTACAGCAAATTGCATGAATGGCTGATTCATGGAGGTATCGAACACCCCGGTGTTAGTCGGCATTTCTTTCTCCAATGAAGACCGCATTGCCGCCAATTTCCCCCATACATTGCCTAAAAAATCTCCTGGATTGCTGGTTCTGAAATAACGTTAATTTTTTTCAAATTTAATGTTAATCCGACAGATTAGTCTGGTGGGTTATTGCGTCACCTTCAAGCCTAAGGGTTGTAGATACAAAACTGGTCGCTAGCGAGTCGGTTGTGTCATTGGGCAAGGCACTTAACAGACATTTTTCCGAGTGGAAAAATAGGTTAACTAAATTGAAGGAATGTCTAAAACGCACACAACACACTGCAATATATCCGGTAAACCTACGGGGGGGCGTAAGGTGATCTGGCAATTGCCCGTGTGTTAACCACCTTGGTTTTTCACTCACGGGGACAAATATGAATTAATTTTCTAATTCTATACAGATTTTACTCACTGCTGAATGTGATCATTGGCATAATTTAAATGCTTGGTAAACGTATCCAGTCTCCCTGTTAGATTAGAAAACTGGCGATCTTGCGGGCCAAGCGCCAGCCTGGCTCTTTCGAGTGTACCGTTCATTTCCTTTCGTACCCGATCAGATTGCTCCGTTACAGTGTTATCTTTCCTATGAGGTCGAAAACTTATATGCCCATTGAACACGCAACACCACAACGGTTAACAAATATGCCAAAAATAGACAACTTTACTCGTGTGGTAACTTAACTTAAACTAGAATTAACTTAGAGAAATAAAGTTTCAAGTTATGGTCGCAATACCATACCCGTCTAACTTTTCCGTTGCGTGAACCATAAAACTGTTCAGAGCACGTTTACAAGTTTCTTCTGATATTTTGCAGACGCTTTCCTTGACTGCGTCCCAAGATGTGTAAACCACACTACGAATATTGGCGTAAGCTACAGTCCTTTCTCTGTAACGTTTCATTTCTATGGAATCTGAAAATATTTTAAATTAAATAGCTTTTTCAAAGCGCGTCCAATCTTACAAAATACCCGATTGAAGTTGTACCGCTGACTCTTGTATTGGTTTAAGACAAAGTTTAACCGAATCGGTGAAATTTCTCCAATTTAAATTTCCATCCAAAAACTTCACTTCGACTTTCAGTATTTCGACATTGCGTAAATCCTACAAACACGGGAAAAAATGTTTTACAACTAATAATTCCAACTGTGGGCAACATCACTTACAGTGTAGTTGACCGGCAATCGCAAGCAGAACATGAGGTTTTTCTTCATTGTATTTGGGAATGAATGGAAGAACTTAGAAGTCTCGCACTAGAACAAGGGAACATTATACAAGTATTTATTTATTTTTTTTATTGTGCACTTAGTGCGAATTGGTGGTCTTAGGCCGATCCCCTCGTGCAATGTGGAAATTAATCCACTGGGGGAGGTTTCCCTAGGATGTGGGTGCTGGAAGAGACGCCCTTCGCAGGCATCTCTCCACAGCGTGCAAGTCCATGCGATTGCCATATTGATCTATAGTCTATATCAACTCGCGTTCGTTTGAAACGTGGGTTAAAACTAATATTTAGTTGCCGGGGTAAAACAAATCCCAACCTTAATTCCTCCAATTTCATGCTGCAAAGTTGACCCTCCACTGGGCGTCGCTACAACGGTGACGTCAGTTATGTACGTCATTTCTCTGTTGACGTCATACAAAATGAGATTTAACATTCGTTATTATTACGTGTGCAGCAATCTTATGATATTATTATATTAGCAAATATATATTACCGTAGGATTTGCGGGGTTAGCATGTCTGCTTCAAAATCTGTATCAAATCGAAGCCAGTAAAATGCGTCGCTTCCCAACTGGGTTGATATCTATGGATAATTTAGAGTGAGCTGGTTAAAAGCGTAACTTTACTGCAAAGTTGGTATGACTAGCCCCTTTAAAAAAGGGTTACGGGAAGATATTTTGCTTTGTGCGTTTTTGTATTTTTAGACATTTGCTGTTTTTGTATTATTGAATCTCGTAAAGTCTCAAAACACCCAGCAGGAGTTATCGGATCTGATTAAAACTTACAAATTTTGACCCAGATATGCAATACCAAAGTTTAAGGTAAAAATCTATAGTAGTAACCTCTAACCTGTATTTACAATATTAAAATCATGTGTGTAGATCACAAGAAATACCGCGGTAACAAGACTTACAGCAATTAAATTCAACATAAAAGCAAGATTATTCAAAGTTCGATACATTAAACCTGTTGTAGAGCAGCCATTGACTGTTAAAATATCAATGCAAAATGTTTGTGAAAAAGTAGACAAAGGTCAATGTAACGATTAAACTAATGACATTAAAATTACACCAAAGAGTTGGACAATAGATAAAACCACAATAGCCTTACCTGATAAAGAAACTGCGGTTGGTAACCTTCCACAGTGATAGCAGAGACAGGAACGCAGGAATCCCTACCATCTCGACACCGTCTTTTGTATTCACTGATCAGTTGGGGAGCGTCGCAAATCCCGTTATTTGCTTCACCATCCGTGAAAAGAAGGATAGAATCTCGTGCAGCCCTTCGCCCTCTATTTTATGTGGTAAGGTATGTTTAAGGGTTTACATACACAGTATATAGGATGAACACACTTATGGGTTGAGAATAAGACAGATTACGTTATAACACATGCAATAGCTAGATTACTTTATAAAGATTGCCCGGTTACGGATGCTTTTAAACTCGGCTGAATATAATAATAGCTTTACTGCGTTTTTAGTTTAACACTTTAAGCATCAGAGATCAGGCAAGGCTAACAAGTGCATGTTTGGATTTCGGCCCTATTCGGTAGGCAGTAAAACAAAATGAACAAATGGCCCCAGCGCACAGAACGCGAAAGAAAAATTAGTAGGGTTTTTTTAAGTTACTTACAGAATGGTCGTCAATGCTGTAAATAATCCATCGCTTATATTGGTCCCTCCGCCAGCTGTAAGTGTATCAACAGCACCTCTTGCAGCTTCCTGAATGTTTTATACAAAGGAAATATTTAGAGATTCAAAGCGACATGTCATGTGAACGAACCTTTCCTTCTGGTGACATTTGAGTGAGGTTTAGTTGGATATCAGCTCTTTCGTTGAATGTGACAATTGCTAACCAGGCGGACTCAGCTGTTTTCTCAATAAACAACTCTGCAAATGTCTGTAAGCAAAAATAATTACGTAAAATATTATTTTTTGTTAGAGATCGTACTTTCATTCTCTCCAACAGATTGCAGGTTTGGCCGACAGCGACATTTTCCATGCTTCCGCTTACATCAATAACCAACACGTATCGGTGCTCGACGTGCTGATCTTCAGTTCCGTGAGCTTCCATTTCCATTACGATGTTGATTTCCTATTTGAATAAACCAACTTAAGCATCACAGCATTTAATAAGTAGTGTGTATCATTTATAAATTCATGTTGATAAATCAGTAACATTGTAGTGCAGAGGGTTGTAGAATCGAAACTGCCCGCTAGTTTGTAGGTTTTGTTTTGGGGCAAGCCTAAATCCAGTAAAAAAGATTTACCTAAATTAAAAAAAACGTCTGAATCATACACTAAACACTACAATAGCTCTGGTAACCCGGCGGTGGGTACGAGGTGATCTGATGACTGCCAGATCCCCTTGCGTTAACCTAATCACGGGGATAACCATGAATATCCTATAATTTGACCCGACTTTAGATATTAGGTTGTGAGAAAAACTAAGACAGATTTTGGTAATAAATTAAACGCTGAGTGGCACTTATTTTTATGTGTTCCGTTTTCATTAAAAAGATAAGTTGAGTATTTAAAGAGATAAGTAGAATATTTAGTGGAACGCCTCTGAAAGTAACCGAAGTTTTTTTAAAAATGATGTGTCTCACAAATCCAATAATATACCGTATAAACATTTAAAGACCATCATAATACACATATGTTCATATCAAGGTTTATTCTGTAACCTGAGGTTTTTCAATTTTGCAGAAATATTTCGTTTCCAATAGATTTTGACTTGTTGTGTCCAATGTATTTCTGCTGACATTTATATTCATGTTTCAATTTTAGTGTTTAGATATAAATATATTTAAATAGTTTCTGTTGTACGACTGAATGGTTAACGGTCGACGATTATCCGTGCAGCATTCAAAACCAATCTTAATATGGGTCCAGTGCTCCTGGGTTCGAAGCTAGAGCCGGTACAAATAAAACGTTCTAGTTTTAAACTATTCGTTCCACGTATAAAAAAATATGCAACCCAGAAATGTATATATTTCTTATTAGCAGGTATTTAAAAATTTATATTAAATATATTTTCAAACAGTGCTACCAAATTTGCTGCCACGTTCATTATGCCTGCAAATAAAGTATGCTAAAACCAATATACGAATATCCGATAAGTAATCTGGTCGATTCTATAATAGTAAAGACAATTAGGGCGTTGTTGTTTAAGTACGATGCAGGTGGAGCATTTGGTCTTTGTTCTGCATTGATATGAGATATTGTTTGTGAAACTCACAATAAGTTATGACTTTCCTTGGTGGTAAACAAAGGGATATTCATTAGAAAACAATTGAGATTATTGTTCCACATACGTCATTGTAAAGCTTGTACCATATACAAACACCATAATAAGTAATGTTCTTTTAAGCTGTTTTTTTAATTTAATAATTTTATTTCCATACAGTGCTACCAAATTTGATGTCATGTTCTTTATGTATCCTGCAAATACCCGATAGGTAATCTGTTCGCTTCTATAATAATAAAGGCAATTAGGGCGTTGTTGTTTAAGTAGAATCCAGGTACAGCATTTGTGCTGCATTGATATTTGATATTGTTTGTGAAATTCAATATATGCTCTGACTTTCCTTGGTGGTAAACAAAGAAATATTCATTATAAAACAATAGAGATTGTGTTAAAACACGTCTTTGAAAAGATTGTAGCATATATAAACATTATAATCAGATAAGCGATTTCTAATGCTTATAATTTAAAAAATTATATTATTGCAATGCTACTAAGTTTAAGTTTAAGGTACTTCTTCTCTCTATACCTGCAAATAAGGTATGCAAAACCGGAGACGAAAATCCTTTGTTTTCAAACAAAGGAATTTTCCAAAGTAAACAATTAAGATTGTGGTAAAAACATGTCTTTGTAAAGCGTGTACCTTATATGAAGATCATAATTAGTAAAGTACCGAATTCTTATAAGCTGTTTGTGTTTTATTTTAACAAAAAATATTTCAATGGAACATGTCGTTGAAAACAAAGGAATAATGACTAGAAAACAATTAATGTTATAGTAAAAAACAAGTGGTTTTAAAGATTATAATAATAAACAACGTTATTAGTAACTCAATACCATTTTTTTCATATAGTGCTACCAAATTTGTTGCACGTCATTATGCATCAGTATACCTGCAAATAAAGTATGCTAAAACCAATATACGACTAACCCATAAGTAATCTGTTCGTTATTTCTATAATAATAAATGCAATTAGGGCGTTGTTGTTTAGGTACGAATCAGGTGCAGCATTTAGCCTTTGTGTTGCATTGATATATGATATATTATGCGTGGTTGTGAGCTCCTAATCGCCTCTGACATTTCTTTGTTGGTAAAGAAAGGAATATTCATTAGAAAACAATTGTGATTATTGTTCAACACACGTCATTGTAAAGATTATACCATACCTAAACATCATAATTAGTAATTCGACACCGAAAACTTGTGTCGTTTAAAGCAGCCTAACAGTAATTCGATCAAATAATGACGTTCATTGAACCAAAGTTTAAAAGAATAAAAGGCGAAAATTTACATATTTTACCTGAACAGATAATCACAATAATCATTTTTATTACTACATAGCTCCTAATTTAGGTTTTTGGCTACAAACCCTTGTAAAATGTTGAAGAGATAAAACCACTGTAATGTTTAAATAAAGACATAACGTTATTTCAATTTTATATCTTTAGTGTAGGAAAAAAAGCATGTTATCAAAAGTGCGCTTTCGAGTTGACGTTTCTGGTATAAACCAATCTAATTACAGCATAATGTGTGAAGTTTTAGGATGGTCAATTTTCTTTTAATTTATTTAAACTTAAAATAAGTTGGTGGAAGAAATGTCACGGTCTTTCCGCTTATTTCGGGATCACTTATCTCTATGGCGCTCATTTCCAGTCCATAAAGATTAATTAACATAACATTCGTTTCTAACGCTTATAATGACCAGGCCATTTGACACGGGCGCTTACTTACCAGGACATTAATTCGTTACGTTCAAATATCAGGTCATGTCGTTAAGGCGTAATACCCCAGAATGTGTCCGGATCTAAGTATAGTTAGAAGTACTAATCCACCAAGCTATTCAGTCGGACTAATAATTATGGGTCCCATTTGAAAAATTGGGACACATACTGTTTTTGTCCGTTTTTTTTTTTTTTTTTTTTTTTTTTCGTCAAACGCTTGACAGGGATGGCATGTCGCCCCGACATCTACCAGAAGGAAAAATGGAATCGCAATCAAACTTTGGTATTTGTTAGACAACATGGTCTAGATATACAGAAACCAAAATGTTGGGTGATAAATCCAGGGGAATTCCCCTGTAACGTTAAAAACCAAAACGGTATTTTTTTTTAAAATTGACTTTTTTGGGCATAGCGCTTGAACGGATGTTACATTTTAAATCAGATTTTCTGGAATGTAAGTGCATTAGGCACTGATTTAACAGTTAAAAGAAATAAAAAAATTACCTGGGGAAATACCCTAAAAAATAAGATTTTGTTCTCAAATTATGATTGTGACAGTCATGCCATATCGCCACGACATCTACCAGAAAGACTAATGAAATCGCAATAAAAATTTAACATGTTTTAGACAACATGGTATAGATATGCAAACACCAAAATTTTGGGTGATAAATTCAGGGGAATTCCCCTGAGACGTTAAAATTCAAAACAGTATTTTTCCTAAAGAATTAGATTTTTTGGGGCATAGCGCTTGAACGGCTGCTCCAATTTGAATCAGATTTTCTGGAATGTAAGTGCATTAGTCACTGATTAAACACTTAGAAGAAATAAAAAAGTACTTATAGAAATACCCTAAAAATAAGATTTTGTTCTCAAATCATGATTGTGACAAGCATGCCATGTCGCCCCGACATTTGCAAAAAAGAATAATGGAATCGCAATAAAAATTTGACATTTGTAAGAGAACATGGTTTAGATACGAAGAAACTAAAATTTTGGGTAATGAATTCAGGGGAATTCCCCTGAGACGTTAAAATCTAAAAGGTTTTTTTCCCAAGAAATTAGCTTTTTGGGGCATATAGCGCTTGAACGGCTGCTCTAATTTTGATCAGATTATGTTGGATTATTAGACACTTTGTGCCAATTAAAAGAAAGAAAACATTTACATAGGGTAATTACGTTAAAAACGACGATATGATCCTGCATTATGTTTGTGACAGGCATGCCATATCGCACTGACAAATAAGACAAGCAGTCGACAAATCAGATTAAAACTTTAAGAATTGTTACATAACATGACCCACATATGTAAAAACAGAAACTTATCTACTAAACCTAGGGGAATTCCCTGACACATGAAAAACTAAATCGGGCTGTTTTGGCAATCATTTCACTTCAGCGCTTGAAAAGAAGGTTTAATTTAAAATATTTGTGGTGAAAATGTTCGTAAATTTAAGACGTTTTAAGACGGACCCATGCGTTTATGCTTGCAGAAACAAACTACATATACTCAGTGTGTAAAATACAAATTGTGGTTAGGGACCCTGTAGCATGAATATATGGCCTACAACATGTGGTTTACAAATAGTGGTGGTTAAACACGTGGTTGACACTCTCTAGTTTATTACCTGTTTTATTTAACCAACACTCAAGTGTATATTAAAGTTCGTTCCAATCGACTCAATTGGTAATAAAACTGACAGGTTAAAACGCATGGGGGATCATCACACTGCCAATTGCGAGATTACCTCGAGCCTATCAACAGTTAGCGGAGCTATTGCAGCAGTCGTATATGACAAGTTATATTTTTAAGAACTCTAACTGACTGAGCTAAGTCACTGAAAATATGTTTGTTTAGATAGTCTTGTTATTTGAAAATCGTTTGGCTTTGAACTTTTGGTTAAAACCCGAAAGTGCTGAAATTCGTTTGCGTTAAAATTATTGTTTAACTGTTTTAGTACGAAATATCCCAACCTTAATTCCTCTAATTTTGCAATAATGAACCTACACTTGGTATGGCTAGAACGGTGACGTTAGTTATGTACGTTTTCGGGGATATCTTAAATGCGAAAAAATGTTGGTGCTAATATTTTTGGCTTGGTAGAAGTTTTCCTGGCGTGATTTATCCACTATTTGTAATTCCATATCAAATACATTTAAAGTCAACTAACACTTCTAAATAACTCATTAAATCATTTTAATTATGTTGCTACGGAAATTTAAAGAAAAGTAATGCGGGAAATAATGAAGAAAATGGTTCATGGTGGGTATAAGGTAGCCAAATCTTTTTAGTTTGCCTTCAAATTGACTATCGATTTGTATTGGTTTTAATACTTTAGCGGATTTATATACGTGGTAACAGTGTAATAAATAAGTAGGTTATGATGTTTATATTTTAACTGATTACCGACGGTACCGTGCGGTGTGTAGTGTCCGTTTGTCCTTTTCCTAGGATATTTTAATCACCTAAAACTTTTCTTACAAATCTTACAATAAAGTTGATAATTCTTACCAGTTCTGAAATGTCGCCTGATATAAATAAGCCTGTGTCCAACATTCGCAAAACGGTAGTCTTGCATATATTCTTGGGTCTATCTGCAATTTTCCTAATACAATTTACTCTGAATTTGCCCCTGTAAATCCAAACCATAATTTCTAAGCACCAAAGGATTTAACTAGATTGGTCATTTTTTCTTTATATAAAGCGTAAATGTGGCTGATTACTAATTTCAGAGCAATTTAATGAATGGGGATTTCCAAAAATTGGTTAAAGATAGGTGTGGGGTTTATGCATCTTTTTTGATCGTATTTACATTCTGTATTTATTTAACTTAATTTTGTGTTGCCACCTCATTAACACGCGTAATAATATTGTATTTAATATTTCCCTATGGTTTAGAAAAATACTGAGAGTAAAGTAACCCTTGCATGTGAAAACTTATAGTGGACATTCAAAAGCGGTTTTAAAAATACTAGTGGTTAAAACGTGTTTGACACACTCCAAAATTTAAAATGTGTTTCCATTGCAGCTAAGGTAAAGCTGGTTTACATTATTTTGTATTTATTAGTTCTTATCGGAATTCCGATGGGAACACATTTTGATTTTACTTCGGATTTTTTTTCTGCGTCACGCTGGTAACTTTAAGCAATCCTAACTAGCATAGCCATAGTTTTCTTCAACATTTAATTTCACAAAAACCAGGGGGAATTTTAATTATCGGGGAAAATGTAAACAATGCCGATTTTTCAGCATTTTCGAGGTTATTACCTAAATCTTCGCATAAAAAAAGGAATATTTACCGTAAACAGGAAAATTTAATATGCACAACACGAATTAGAAAACTACTTGAATTAAAATTACCCAATTCACTCCCAAAACAAAATATGCTTAACTAATCATAAATGCAATCGTATTATGCGTGTGAGTGAGTTGAAAACACAAGAAAAAAGATGCGTATTCCCCATATCTATCTAAACCCTTTTCAGTAAAATTTATATGCATTCTATTCCACTAAATCTAGTTATCAGCTGCATTCACGATTTATATAATAAGGAAGAAAATGTGCATGGGTAAAATGTACAACTCTTCTGGTGGTGTTAGTTCATATGGCTTAGACTTACATAGGAAAATTCTGGGTTAATTGTCTCAGGGAAATTCCCTACAAACCCAAGAATATAAGTCGACGGTCGTTTTAAGAATGTTCGGCACCGAATATTTTATAACATTTCGAAACTGGTAAGGAATGTTCACTAAGTGTAATTAAAGTTGTGGATGAATAAAATAAACTGGGGAAGGGATAAACAAAGCGGGCTTTTGTTCGAGGGAAATCCCCGCTGAAAACAAAACAGAGGAACGTACTTAAAGTACCATATTCATTTTCAGAGGTAAGTTCACAAATCGTACCCATAAATAATTAATTTAATTGATTAATCTAATATATTCTTATTAAAACCAAAATTTATACTAATTTATTGTTTAAAACTAAAATGAGATGACCTTTCTTTTAATTTTAATATACTAACATTAAGTTTTGTTTTTTCAAAGTGAAGAAGAAGTTTAGTTTAAATAGTCTCAAGTGAGCAAAGACAAGTATTTGATGCGTTGATTATTTGAACGAAGTGACTTTCCTAATGGCTGAGGAACCATTGCATCCTGATGATCTTGCTCCAGTGTTTCTAGAATCTGAAATCGAAGAAGAGATAGATGAATCAGCAAAAATAATGGAATCCAATGCATATTTACGAAAGCTGATGGAACATTTGAACGGGTAAAGTATTGCTTAGTATGTTTGCAAAGCATCGTGCAGTACAAGTTTTAAGAATATTAATGGTAACTAATCATACGGAACAACATACAGTAGGGATAGGATAGGATGTTCATGTTTATCCCCGTCATAGGAAAAACCAAGGGGTTATCACACGGGCAATGGTCAGATTACCTCGCGCCCACCGTCGGGTTACTGGAGCTATTACAGTGTGTTGTGTATGATAGACACGTTCCTTCAATTTGGTATTTCGTCATTAACTTGAGCGGGTCGTGGTAAGGGTATAGCATGATATAAACCGTTCCCTTTTTGCTATAACCTTACCTCGTACCGCTTATGTTAATGACCAAAACACCACTTTTCCTCTTTTCCACTGTCAGCAGTTTAGTAGGTTTTTTCGCCCCGCAAATTGGTAAAGTCGATTCCAGTAGCCTATACAAGAAAATTAAAAATTCACTTTTTAGCGTTCAGCCACATCACTAATCCAATTTTTTCATAGACAACGCACAAATAAGGAGTACTGTGACTTCACAATACACGTCGGTGACAAAGAGTTTCCAGTTCATCAGAATATACTTGCAGCCAGAAGCGAATTCTTCAATGTCATGTTTAACTCAAAGGTGGTGGAATGTTCAATACAAGTTTACTTGACCAGAAATTTTAATTAACGCGAAGATATTTGTTAACCTAATAACCTAAAGTGTCTTTGTCAATGCACGTATTTGATATTGTTCAAACCCAGTGAATTATTTAATATTAAACCCATAGAAATTTCCCAATCATATACTACACAAGGAAAAACTCAGGTAATCCATCAGTTGGCATGGGGTGATCTGAAAATTGCCTTTATGATAATATTTATTTTGTTTACCATTCACCTGACAATTGCCTTAGTGATAATTTCCATTGTGTGTTCCATTCACCTGACAATTGCCTTGGTGATAATATTCATTATGTTTACCATTCACCTGACAATTGCCTTAGTGATAATTTCCATTGTGTGTTCCATTCACCTGACAATTTCCTTAGTGATAATTCCCAATATGTTTACCTTTTACCTGCCAATTGCCTTTGTGAAAGTTACCATTGTGTTTGCCAGTCATCTGACAAATGCCTTTGTGATAGTTACCATTGTGTTTGCAAGATTAAATATGTATAAACAGACAAAGTCTGAACTCCTAAGCTTTAATCAATTTCATTAAAACTAAATAATATCTTAATCAAAAACAATACATTGCAATAGCTTTACGGTAACCCGCTTGTGAGTAGTTTATGGTAAGTTAAAATACAATTATACTGTGTTAAGTTTATTCAGTTGTTGCCCTTAAATTTAGGTAATTAAGCAAATCACAAGTACAGGAAAAGACGGCAACATGAATCTGTCTTTAAAACACGTCATTATAAAGGATAAATATATAACATATAGCAGACGCGATCATGTCAAAAATTAATTAGTTAAAAAAAAACATAATAGATGACAGAATCATTGGAAAAACAAGTTGTGATGAAAGATATTTCTGAAGATTGCATGAAGTGGATTTTAGACTTTCTCTATTCTGGGAAAATTGAGTTTTCACTTAAAAACATCGAAGAGATAATTGAATCTGCTGCATTGATGCAAATACAAGGTGAATTTATTGACTTACTTTCCGATTATGGGCATTAAAACCAGACACTGGCTGGTTGACCGTATTTTAGTCAATAAAAATTTAAGAATTTTTTAGGAATAAATATTTTAGTTTTGTGTAGATAGCGTCATTTTTAACATACTCTTTTGTTTGTTGGCCCAACTTTTCACACAAGATTCAAACAGCCTCCTTGCATGCGATAAAACCTTCTATGTGGGAATTTCAATGAACAAACAATGCTTATCAAAGTTATATTAGGATAGGATAGGATATTCATGTTTATCCCCGTGAAGTGGGGAGACCAAGAGAGTTAACATACGGGCAATCGTCAGATCACCTCGCGCCCACCGTCGGGTTACCGGAGCTATTGCAGTGTGTTATATTTGATAGACACGTTCCTTCAATTTGGTAGAACCCATTAATCCGCTTGGGTCAGGCAATTTCCGTAAAGTGCCTTGCCCAAGGACACAACCATTTAGCAGCGATCAGTTTCGCATCTGCAACCTTTCGATTAAAAGGCGACGCACTAAACCACCAGGCTAACCGGCCGGACCATGAAAATAGACACATTTGACTTATTTAAATTAATTGAATTTACTCCTAGAATTGCTGGATCTAGCTACTGAGTATGTGGTGCAAGTTTTGAGTCCACAAAACTGTCTTCACTTCTTTCAAATCGGGAAATTACATCTTATGGATGACTTGGAAAATGCTGCAAACAAATATTTGATGAGTCACTTTGATGAAGTGGCCCAGCAAGAGTGGTTTGTTAATTTGTATTTCCAAGATTTGGAAATGTTTCTTTCTTCACAAGATGTGGTTGTAATTAATGAGGAAAAAGTTTATGAAGCTTTGATGCGGTGGCTGATACACGATTTCTATTCAAGGAAGAAATGTTTCCCAACTCTGTTTCAACATATACGTTTGTCTGCGCTGCCAATCAAATACATTGAAGACGTTATCAGAAAAGATGTAAAACGTTTATAAAATACAATCCTTTTTTTCGCATCTTTAAAACTAAAATCTAAAAAAAATTATTAAAGATTTGTCATCACATCATCATTGGCTTCTTATTTAAAAAGAATTTTAAAAATGATGCTAAATAATTAACATTACTAAAATATATATAGTTATCTTTTTTTAAGTTCACATCTTGTTTTCAACGATTTTTTTTGGAGAATTTCAAAGAGTAGCATTTCAACTCGCTCTCAAATTATTTCATACTTCACTCATTCTGCTTTTTAACCACATTTTGCAGGAAATCTTTCTTGAATATCCAAACTGTCATGAAAAGATAGTGCGACATTACTTTTTGGTTGGGAGTTCAACTAACATTGAAGCCAATCCACGAAAGGGATTACTTTCAAGTAGGAACATTCTTGATTAATGAAATGGGATATTCATGTTTATCCCTGTGAGTGGGGAAACCAAGGGGGTTAACACACGGGCAATCGTCAGATCACCTCGCGCCCACCGTCGTGTTACGGAGCTATTGCAGTGTGTCGTGTATGATTTACAGGTTCCTTCCATTTAGTAGAACCCATTAATCCGCTGGTTTCAGGCAATTTCCATTAACTGCTTTGCTTACGGACACAAGCGACTAGTTAGCGACCAGTTTCGAACCTGTAACTCGGCTAAAAGTCGACGCACTAAACTACTAGACTAATCTGTCAGACTAATGTAGCATTTTCTTTATTTAATCATTAATTCTCTTTCTACCAGATGAAAACACCGGGTTTATTACAAATGATGAATTTAATAATATTGAAATCCATCCTTTGGAAAACAAATTTCAACTCCACAAGGTTTAAATTTTTGATGCAAAACCTTTTACATAATTATAACTTTTGTTCAGGGTTCTAATTTACTAGTATTGATGTTATAATGTTATAAATTCTTTTGCAATTGATGTTTTTATTATATTATGTAAAATCTCCATATCTGATTTTATTTGACATTGTTTATTTGGAACATATCACATGTGGTAACTCACTATTTAAACTTTTATTTTCCGTTTTTTTTTATTTCCTTTTTAAAATTATATATCAGAGCTAATTATTTAATAAAGTAGGAAAAAGTGAAACAAAATTAAAAATTTGTTATGCAGGTCAAGAGTAATTGTTCTTCTATTGACTATTCCTGTGTTCACGGTAACAAAGGTTACATTTGCCACCGCTTTAACCTCTATTGTTACAATGGAAAAACATGGGAAAAAATCGGTCAACTGTCAAGTGAATTTCAATGCCAGTATATGATCTATACTGGTTGGTAGATTTAAATGTAGATAAAGTTAGTCTTAAAACAATCACATATATTGAGTTCTAGCTGGTTAATGAATATCTGGCATAGGCAAGTTGTCCTTTGTGCTGAGAGAAATATAAGATTTCTCTACACCATTCACCACTGTCCACTATTTGCTGTTACCAGATGAAAAAAGTTTATCAATCTGTTGATATCCTATGTATTTCGGTCAGCATATAGTAAGCTTTGTCCAGTAAATTAGCAGATGTGACCGCCACATCCTGAATCCATAATAGCTTACAGTAGTAATTGAACTGGTGCTAGAGTAACTGGTGTTTTATGGACATTTTTGGTCCTGCTTAACTCAGCCTGGTACAAGACCCTCCAAAACAAAACAGAACATACACAGCAAACAATAACATCGCGAAAATGCTGTGTGTTAACGCCAATTGCGTTTTCCCGTTCACAGGGATAAACATTAATATTCTATTGTATTCTACCGCACAGTTTTACAGTAACAATTTCCCATTCAAAAAATCTCCACTTTTAATAAAAGATGTCACTTTTTCATTGACAAAATACTTCGAGTTGTCCAAGACAACAAGCATCTCCATGTAGAAAATATAAATAAAAAACCTTAACGTCGCCAATATGTCCGAATCCACCTAGTGTTATATTTTCAACTTTATATTTAACCTGTTACAGTGTAAACATTTTTTTAGATTTAAGTGGAGTTCCATCAATTTATTTTCTTGGGAAAAAGGTTTCAAATGTTTTTGAGAACCAGTTTTGTAACCAACAAACATACCGTACAACTTACGAAATTCAGAAGTTTAACTTAGAGTCGAAACAAATTAAACAAGCAAAAACATGCTTCATGCCATGGCGAACTGGTGCTTCAGTTGTGGCTCTTGGAGGTAATAAATTTACTTTAATACTTATAGATCATTACATATTAATTGACCACTGTTGTACAGATAAAATGTACATCATGGGAGGTTACCTTTATCGCCAGGGATGGTCCAACATAAAAACAGGTGTTGTTATTGTTAGACCGTTCTTTAACTTATTTTCGTGTATTTTTGGCCAAAACTTTATAGGGAATTCATTTTTTATCCTTGTGAATGGGAATAAACAGAGAGCGTTATCACGCCGGCATTCGTCAGATTATCTTGTTTCTACTGTCGGCTTACTAGAGCTTTTGCAGTGTGTTAAAATGATTAAGACGTTCCTTCCAAGAACACAAAGAACCAGCTAGCGACAAGTTTATAATTTGCAACATTTCGACAAAAAGTCGACGCAATTAACCTACCAAGTTATTATCTGGGCAAATTACATAGCTAGATTTTCTAGTGAGCTTAACCGATTTGTTTTATAGCTTGTGATCTTGTTGACATACTTAACCTAAATGAAGATGTTTCTTCTTGGGAGATTGGACAAAACTTGAACATTCCTAGAGCTAACTTTGCATCTGCACAGCTTCGCTCCCGCATTTATTCCTTTGGTAAAACTACTCCACCCTATAGTTTTCCAACTAAGTTGATCAACCTTTCCAAGGTGGATTTGGCAAAAACAACGAACTACTCACAAGTGGAGAGTTCATGGATCTCTCTGATGGGGTTTGGAACAAACTTACAAACGATGTTCCCCTTCCACTTGGTTCTGCATCAGCATTCTGCGTGGGTGACCACATTGCAGTATATGAAAAGTAGGTTAATTGTTTTAAGCCAGTGTATAAGGCACATTGCTTCAAACTAGGTTATAAGGCACATTGCCCTCAGTGAGTTTACAGATCACATTGCTTCAAGCCAGTGTACAGGTCGATAATTATGCGTTAGGTGCAAAGGTGAAAAAACTTGTACATAAATACATTTACTCAGCTTGTGTGGCAGAAGTAAATTTAACGACGTTGATTCAAATATGTTTTTTCCTATAAAAAAAAAACACAGTTCCAGTGACAAGACCATTAAATTCAACTTTCCCGTTACAAAATAAATAATTATTATAAAAAGGGGGACAACTTTGGAAAAAATCTTTCTATTCAACTACTTCAATGAAGAATGGGTGATGCTGAAACAAGAAGAATAAAGAAATTTGAACGTCAATATATGCATGGTTTATCCTTTTTCTACCATTTTGCTTTTTTTATATAAAAATCAAGCTATCATTAGTAAGATAAACATATTTAAAGTATGATCCTCTAAAGCATTTTTGCAATTTTTCCAGCTGTGTTCAATTTTTTCTTTGTAATGGGATACATACGATTAATATTGGCCGCAAGCTATAGTCGGTTGTGTCCTTGGGCAAAGCACTTAACTGACATTGCCTAACCCAGCGGAATAATGGCTTCTACTAAATTGAAGGAACGTGTGATCATACACAACACACTGCAATAGCCCCGGTAAACCGGCGGTGGGCGCATGGTGATCTGACAATTGCCTGTGTGGTAACCCCATTGGTTTTTCCATTCACGGGAATAAACATGAATATCCTATCCTACATTCACAATGTTATATCAATTGTTTTTAATTTCATAGTTCTAGTAACATGTAGGTATGCGCAAAGTAATTGTTACGCCGCCCTTCGACGGGCCTGACTGGTCACCCGGAGTGACGTAACATGGTTTTTTAGACAGAACTTGTCCTCAGAGCAACGCACTTGCTTAACGCCAAGATTGTCACAAATCTTTATTGTTGTTGTTAAAGGTCGATGTAGTATCGAATTGTAGCAAAGCGAAGCGAAGCGGTTGCTATAAACAAATAATAATTTTCAATATACATTCGGAACATAGGTAAATACAAAAGAGAAACACAATGCTTACCAACTATGTTGGACCCAGTCAGATTTGACAACTAAATAGTTCTTAGGCCGTAGCGACAACACTTTCTAAGGCTGTATCCACACAGCAGACTTGGACAAAAAGAACTACAAATGGAAAAACTACTTTTGCGACACGAGAAGGTAATTCCCCCCAAAACCATAGAAATGTTAAAAGAAATTTCGACAGGGGACAATTTTAGAACAAAAGTTACTACCCGAAATTAATAATAGAAATAACATGTGGTGACGTAACAGTAATCTTATTAATGCCCATGTGACCACACCCCTTGCTGTTTTTTAAATTCATGAGGATAAATCTGAATGTCCTATCTTGGACATTTTGGTCTTTTTATGGTTTAACAAATAATTGTTTTATCCTTTTAGCTTGCTGTAGCCACATTCTTAATCTGTCTTTTAACATTAGTGGAGTTTCATTTTAGTTTTATTTAGTTTTCCACTCTGGTCCATTTTTTTGGGCCAAAGTTTTTTTTAAACCCGGCTCCTTTATAAGTACTGGTCGTACTTTAACGCACCCTTTTCTTTAGGGCTTTATATCGTCATAGTTATTTTTGTTTTTTTCCCAGTATTGTTTTTCGCCTAGGTTTGGCGGCTGCGTCCGCTGTATTAATTTATTTATATCCTTTTTTAAAAACCGTTTTAAACCATGGTTACTTATGTTGTCAATTCCTGTGATCTGTTTTATTTGCCATTATTTAATACTAAGCAAAAAAATAATGAAGTAAACTAAAAGACCCTTCTATCGTTTTTTCCTTTATTTTCCGCTTGTGTCTTTTTCACCTATACTGTAGTACATTATCAAGACTTGTTTTATTTTGTCTTTCGTGGATTTATGAAGCTGATGAGTAATTTCGAAGTAGGTATAAAATAAAAATTATTTTTTTAAAGTGATTTAGTTTCTTATTAGCATATCACTTTAAATAATAATCAGATGGAAATAGTGGTTGCTAGTCGATTATGTCACGTGACGGCCCTTCTATCACTTTTTAAACTAATGGGTTCTACGTTCCACCATATTTAAAAGAAAGTATATATCACCCACGGCACATTTTAATAGTTTCATAAGGTTTTCGGATGTATTAAACAGTCCAACCACCTCTGAGTTAAACATGACGTCGAAGTATTCGCTTCTGGCTGCAAGTATATTCTGATGAACTGGAAACTCTTTGTTACCGACGTGTATTGTGAAGTCACAGTACTATCCTATCCTAATATTTCTTTTATGACAATAATCTGCATACCTGACGCAGAAAAAAATACGAAGTAAAATTAAAATTTGTTCCCATCGGAATTACAAAAGGAACCCCATAAATATAAAATAATGAAAACCAGCTTTAGCTTTGCTACAATGGAAGCACATTTTGAATTTTGGAGTGTGTCAAACACGTTTTAACCACTACAGTTTTTTTAAACAATGTATGGGGGGAATTGGCGGCGATGCGATCTTCATAGGAGAAAGAAATGCCGACTAATACCGGGGTGTTCGATACAACCGTGAATCAACCATTTATGCAACCTGATGTGGGCTTACTACTGCAACGAGTACGTATACAGGCTTATTACCAATTTAAAAGGACTATACAACTTATTTTATTGTTATATTTTTTGTATAAACACGTGAATACTTCATTCAAAATATGAATATCAAGTTATGATCATTCATTAACCCTCTTTTTTCTTTTAAGTGTTAAATCAGTTACTAATGCACTCACATTTTATCAAATCTGATTAACATTGGAGCTACCGTTCAAGCCCTATGCGCAAAAAAAGCTGTTTTTATCGAAAAAAATACAGTTTTGGTTTTTAACGTCCCAGGGGAATTCCCCTAGATTTATTACCCAAAATTTTGGTTTCTGCATATCTAGACCATGTGGTCTAACAAATTAATGAGTTTTGTTGCGATTCCATTACCCTTTTTGGTAGATGTTGGGTCCACAAACTATACCTAGCAAGCGTTTGACGAAAAAAACGAAAAACAAACGGACAAAAACAATATGTGTCCCATTTTTCCAAATGGGACCCATAATAACTAGAAAGTGTCAACCACGTGTTTAACCACCACCATTTGTAAAACACGTGTTGTATGCCATATATTCATGCTACAGGGTCCCTTGCCACATTTTGTATTTTATACACCGAGTATGTAGTTTGTTTCTGCAAGCATAAACGAATGGGTCCCATAGTTAATCAACCAAATTAATTACCCATGTGCAGTTAA
>CH002006.1:1052375-1063845 GCA_000149265.1 Ciona savignyi
GAAAACCGCACCTTTGCTTTTAAAAATGACATGCTGTGTTTTTAAAACTTTACTACTAATTACTACAAAAATATTTCTACAGTTTTCTGAGTTCAGGCAACATCGGATAATAGCTTTGCCAACCAAAAGATATAACAAACTTGCAAGAGACTTGTCAGTTTTAGGGATCAAAAATTAAGGAGGAAAAGAGGGAAACTTTACAGTACATAGAATGTCAAATATTAAATAGAGTAAGTTTTTTTTTTTTTTTATTCTTTTAACATTGTCTGAAGTTAGCATAAGGGTCAGGGTACAATTACCGAATTTCACCCTTTCATTTCTCTCCAAATAATTTATCCCATTTACTCTCAGCCAAATTACCTGACGATGCAATATCTTTCACGACCAGAGTCACCGCAGGTTGATGTTGCTGAGAGCATGTCACCTCGACCCACCAACAAGTCCCCTGTGCTGGGAAAGCAACTGCTACCAGCGCATCCGCCATGTACAACTCCTATGCCTGTGGATGGATGTAAGTTTTAAGTTTGGTAGTGGGTCTTAGTTTGACATTTTGACCAGTATAGCCTATTCTATAAAATATGTAAGACATTTGTTTAATGCCTGTGGATGGATGTAAGTTTTAAGTTTGGTAGTGGGTCTTAGTTTGACATTTTGACCAGTATAGCCTATTCTATAAAATATGTAAGACATTTGTTTAATGCCTGTGGATGGATGTAAGTTTTAAGTTTGGTAGTGGGTCTTAGTTTAAGCGTACATTTTTCTCAGTATATTTTATAAAACAATACAATAGTCAATAATACAATATAATAACGTGTACAAAAGAAATTTGTTTTAGTTTAAATAGTGTTTCTAACCATTTTTTTTTGTTTCTAACCAGAGTAATTATTGAAAAGCATAATACAATTATCAGGTACAAGCTAGTAGTACAGAAATGATGATTTTGCAGTACTTTTATAACTTATTATGATAACGACTTTTTATTCCATAGATACCAGGCAAATAAAACGTTCACTATGTACATACCAATACAAAATGGCACATTGCAGTTTAATAACTAATTGTTGAACCACTTACCTAATGCAATAACTGCTATACAGAGCAGTAGTCTCATTTTGTGTCACTTTTATTTCGCTACACTAATAATCGTTCTGTAGCTAAAAATATAGAATAAAACGTTAGATAGCGGAAAAGGGAAAAACTAAACAGAAGGAAAGAGGCAGGTGGTAAAGTTTCCGTTTTCCTGTTGCTATTTTCTTTCTTTATAGTGTTTTATTTTCTTTCTTTATAGTGCCATGCAAAGAAAATTCACGAAAGCACTTGTTTGTAATTCTCCACTGATTTTTGTATCGATCTGTATTTTATACTACGAATGATTTTTGTTACACTTTTAAAATGTGCAAAGCAGCATATTTTGGTACGAAAGAATAGCAGCCTACGGCAATTATAATATAAAAGACACGTAAGATTTCAATTTCTGCCTATTTACGTTTAACGCCAATTTATCTTGTTTTATACGCAAAACCTCTGCATAAAACAGTGTTAACTGAGAGCCTTTCTGTTTCGAAACGCCCAAACTGCCTTTCCTACTTCTCACAATAACTTCGGTCGCTGTTAAATTCCTGTACAAGGCCCAGACAGCCTTTTTCTTTGGGTTGGGTTTCCTTTTTCGTCTGAACCGAGACGCGAGATCGGCCGCTTTGATTTCCTCTGTCTGAGTGTCTTCCTATTCACAAGTAGGTCAATTCCATTGAAAGTTTCGAGACCGTAATTACGCAGTAACAGCTTTTGGTCAAAGGTAAATATTACAGCTCTAGAAAGCGATGGACGCTATTGTGTGAAATTACGATTTTGGAGGTTCAAAATTAAAGTACAAAACATTTGTGCTTAATGCGACCGAGAACGGTTGAATACTGAAAAATTAATATGTTTAGTAAATAACTAGGCAGTATAAAGGTGGAGTTATATACATTATCAAAACAAGCATCTTAAAATTAGGTCTACACAATATAGGATCATACATATTTACTTCATGAAAATGTCGCCGGTTCAGAATGTTTGACGCCTAGGTCAGAAAAAAAATGCATTTTACGAAACGCTAGCGCCACCTGTCGAATATGTTTGCGTTTTCTGCAAACTGGTCAGCTAAACAGGTAACCTGATTGTAAGAACAAGGTTTGCATGCTCTCATTTTCCCATTTATGAATCGGTCACGTTAACCTTATGGTCACACAACCGATAACCCCACATGTTTGGCTTTAAGAGTAAATTAATATGCTTTGTAATTTAGAGTAAATCATGGCATTAGACTTAGGTTTTCCGGCCACAAATGGCATTTATCACTTAACTAATTTGTCTTATTCACATTAACATGTTGTAAAGACTAATTGTTGAGACTTTTTTAATATGGTAAATCTTATTTATTTAACGTTAACAGTAAAACAAAAATTAACCATACTATATATGTGAGTCATGAACTCGATAATTATACACGACGTGCGAAATGGTTTATGTTCGATGTGCTAATAGAACAGTGTGGCGCCAGTTGCATAAAGGCAAACGTGCTATTTTTATGACGGTTTTTAATTACCACATTGGTGTTATAAAGCCCCGAAAAGGGTCATCCGTAACAAGTAATCAAAATATTCAATTGTGTTTGAGAAAGAAACTTCTCATAGTGAAAGGAAAAGCGCAAATGTTGGTCGAAACCAGCCGCAGGCTGTATGGGTTGTATATAAGCTATATCTACGTTCAAAACACCTAACGATTAATGCCCTATATATATATATTCTGGAAATTAGTCTGGTGGATTGAACTAAAACAGTAAGGACGCCTCAATCACACAACACACTGCAATAGACCGGTTACCAGACGGTGGGCGTGAAATAATCCTACTGTTACCGTATGATAGCAGAACTACATTTTTCTATTTACGTGGATAAAACGTATGTGAGATATATCACCCCCATTGTATATATTGTATAACGACTTCAAAAAGAATTATAATCTACTCGATTTTTTCAGTTTATCCTGTCAGTAATTTTTTCACCACAAAAACTACGGTTTTCTTAGTATCTCGGAGAGGATATCCGTATTTATCCCCGTGAATGGAAAAAATAAGGGGTTAAACAAACGGGCAATCGCCATACTATAACTCGCGCCCACCGTCGGGTTGCCGGAGCTATTGCAATGTGTTGTGTATGATTCACACGTTCCTTCAATTTGGTAGAACCTATCAGGGTTCAGGCAATGTCCATTAAGTGCCTTGACCAAGTACACAACTTACTACTAACTAGCCACGAGTTTCGAAACCGCAACCCTAAACCAAGAGACTAACCGGTCGGACGAATCTAGTACTAGTAAGTAAGTCTGGAATTGTTGTTTTTTTGGCTAGCAAGTGCAATTTATTCAAAAGAAAGCTTGTATTTATGTTGACGTTTCATGGAAGTTAAGACGATTATGTATATAATCCGCTAGCTCCTTTATACAGTCACAATTTAAAAACTGTGATTTACACAATATGTTCCCACCATCCTTTCCTCTACAATAAAATTACAAAATTTAAATAAAGAGAAGTCATCTGCCATCATATACTTCTAAAGAAGGCAGATGCTGGGAGCAGTTCGGATAGGATATTCATGTTTATCCCCGTGAATGGGAAAACCAAGGGGGGTTAACACACGGGCAATCGTCAGATCACCTCGCGCCCATCGTCGGGTCACCGGAGCTATTGCAGTGTGTTGTATATGATAGAAACGTTCCTTTAATTTGGTAGAACTCATTAATCCGCTGGGTCCAGGCAATGTCCGTAAAGTGCCTTGCCCAAGGACACAACCGACTAGCTAGCGACCAGTTGCGCACCTGCAACCTTTCGATTAAAACGCGACGCACTTAACCGCTAGACCAACCGGGCGGACGGAGTTATTTAAGAAACCGGGTTTATTTAAGAAGTTACACATAATTATCTTCTTATCTTAATGAAAGAAATTTAGCATGGCTGTAGGATAGGATAGGATATTCATGTTTATCCCCGTGAATGGGAAAACCTAGGGGGTTATCACACGGGCAATCGTCAGATCACCTCGCGCCCATCGTCGGGTTACCGGAGCTACTGCAGTGTGCTGTATATGATAGACATGTTCCTTTAATTTGGTAGAACCCATTAATCCGCTGGGTTTAGGCAATGTCCGTAAACTGCCTTGCCCAAGGACCCAACCGACTAGCTAGCGACCAGTTTCGCACCTGCAACCTTTCGATTGAAAGTCGACGCACTTAACCGCTCGACCACCGGGCCGGATATTCTACTTAGCCCAACACTATCTCTCCTAAACGGAACTGTTTGGTAGACGTATAGCACACACTACAATTGATGTGATAAATGGCTGGTAATTTATTTCTGATTACACATTACTTATTACATATTTGCCGACCTTGACGGTCTTCCAGGAACACTATCATATATTATCGATCAAATTTATTTTAGTCCAAATAGCTCAGTGGGTTCGTGCTTCATCTTTAGGCAGAAGGGTTTAGTATCGAAACTGAACCAGCTAGTCGGTTGTGTCCCCGGTTACGACAAATTCCAAACATTGCCTAGTGTCTAGTCTAGACCTACTAAATTTAAATGTTGCACAAAAAAAGCAATATCTTAATCATAAGCGACACACTTTAAACGAGTTTTTGGAAGCCTTTATTTTGTTTACCACATGTACACTACAAATTTTTAAATAAAAATTAAAGTTGGTTACAACATTATGCCAGAATAAACACTATGTATACGCAACAATGCATAATACAAGTGAAACAACGCAAGTGAACTACACTATGTGTATATGCAGAATTAAAAAAAAGTTTAACAGTAGCTAAAACTATGAATTTCAGCAAATGAATATTGCTTAAAAATAGATGTAGAATAGCATAATATCAATATTAGAATAATTAGTAAACTTTAAGTAAGAATGTAAGGTCAATTTCTGCACATTGTTAAATAAAAAATAAATTGTATAGGCTTAGAAAGATTAATATACATTTGCAAATGCGAGGGTTGTTATTGCGTACATGCTCTAAGGTAGTTTGCTAAATTGTCATATATGCTATATGTTCAGTACGTCAGCCACCCTAGAAAAGATAAAAAGCGAAAGCAGCATAACCGAAATGCAAGGATGAATAGTTATTGTCGAACTAGTCGTATCTGCAACCAAATCTGGTGGGTTAGTAGTGTTCGAGCCTGTTGGTACAGTTACAGAGACTGTCGTATTGGTAATAGAGATTGTCTTGTTGGAAATAGGGACTGTCGTGGTGGTCGACGGGTCTGTCGTTGTAATCACATGGGCTTCTGTTGAACCGGGGTTGGATGGAGTAGTAGAGGCTGTTGTTGTGGGTACAGTGGGTGTTGTTGCCGTAACATTGGGTGTTGGTGTGGTCACAATGGAGGTTGTTGTGTTCGCAGCGGCCTTGGTTACGGTCACGTGAGCGATACCCACAACAAAACATAAAAATACACTTACAATCCTCATATTAATGATTTTTTTCACTGATAATTTCTGTGTATATAGATCATGTTCATTTTATACCTTTTATAAGTTTCGAGCCCCATGACCCATCCGTAAAAGTTGGTAAAACGCAAGCGGCGGTGAAATATAAGCTTTATAATATCACTTCTATACCATGATCTCGTTATATAGCACTTGGAGACTGGATATATATGAATATCTAACAAGATTATCGGAAATTAGAACTATTGCAAGTATGGACGAAAATTTATATTCCTCACTTGCTGTCCAACTATCAGATTAGAACAGTATAAAGATCTTAATCTATGCAACTTAATAGATTGTGGCATTAAGGTAGTGTAAGGCTAAGGATTTAAATTTAGCTTTAGTTCTTGGATAAAACTCAGGGTTAAAATTAGTTTCCATGGTTTTAGTGAGCAGTTCTTCTTTTAGTGTTTCCCCTGACCTTGTTCTTAATTTCTATCATTGTCTTATCCCCAACGAATAAAGTATTCTATCCTCATGACAAGTTTAACTTCAATTCAGAAGTTATCAACGATTTTGGTTACAAACTATTCAGTTAAGGTGCTATGTTAGTGATATAGCTAGTTGATTCTTTCTGTCCTAAGGCGATTACGTCTATACCCGGTCCCCTTTACTAGTTCCTTGCGACAGACTTTGTTTAACGGCCCGATCAGCACCATATATATAGGCTACATGGAGTTTATTTGAATATGGTTGTTTTCCGAAACATTTATATTAAATTCTCTCTAATTTGTTTGATTACAGCACCCTGTCACTAGGCAACCAGGCAAATATTAATTATACGACGTAAGAGGTAAAATTATAGGAAGAAAGGTTGTTGTGTCAATATGGACTTTGTTTGAATATATTTCAGCTACTTCAATTTCTTATCACTTAAATTACTTAAACAAATGCTTAACTGCGATGCTTAACACAGATCCAAATCATAATCAATGGTGTTCATACTTAAATCAATTGTATGTAGCCTAATGTTTTAATGCACAGTTTCATTAGATGTGCACATGAAAATATTTGTTATAGATTGCATTTCAGGAATGCATATTAATTTACTTCAGAGCATATATTGAATAAACCTCATGGTTTGCGATTATGGATAAAAATCTATAACAAATATTTTATAACAAAAACGCAATTATGGATAAAAATATGTTGATTAATGTGACTGAAAAACTTTGGATCAACAGTTTTTTTACGATTTCATGGTAAAATGCCAATTTTTACATGAATCTTGCAAGGAACTGAAGCACATATTCTTTGTTAGACACAATTACATGACTTTCTTATATTGTTTTCCAATTTTTAAAAGAGCTTATTGGTAATATTGGGTGGCACCGCAGACACAAAGTCTAATATTGTGCCACCCAATATTAGTCTAATAAAAGTACTTACGTGAAGACTCTGTATGTTTGTATGGCGGCAAGGTTATGCAATGTATATTTGTTAAGTTAACGTGAAGTATAAGTAAATGACAAGTTTATGGTTGACTAGCTAAATATGTAGGCGAAGGTATGACTCTATGTGTTAGGCATATATATCAGTAAAACCACTTAGAATAAAAATGGTGAACAATCTTCAATATTAATTCGCGCCTTCTTTAAGTACTTGAGCCCAAAATCATCCACTTTCAAAACAGGACATATATAGTTTCTTTTTTAAAACGAAACCACTAACGCCAGAATTAAGAATATGACTTAAAATAAATATTGTAACAGTAAAGCAAAAGACTTGGAAGGCCTCGTACGATAGTATTAGTTAAGATGCAAACAACATTAATTACGTTTTGGACGATGTTTAGAAAATATTTGTGACTGGAAAAAAAGCTATGTTAGACCAATTAACTTTTGCGACAGTCCGATAAACGTAAGAAACAATTATGCAAAATTACTTTGTTGTAGAATACGCAAGCCGCTGAAATTTTAAAAGGTTCGCCCGCGAAAATACGGTGATTAGTATATTTATAACCAGTGATGGGATTCAAAATTTTAAAAACAGCTTCTCTTTTGTATCGTACTTACTAACAACAGGTTCGCTAAAAGGTCTAATGTCTGTAAAAAAGCAAGAATCGGTGATTATCCCGACGTTCCAAGAATGGGTTCGACCGAACCCATGCGAACCTCTTTAATCCCAGCACTGTTTATAACCCTATCTTAAAGCTCTTTGAGGTTTAAAGTAACTTTGGAAACAAATCCAAGGACATTTAAAAGAATTGTACGCAAACAATCAGTATACTCGTGTAGTATTTTGTCTACAGGGAAACGGTATTTAAAGGATATAAGATAGGATAGGATATTCATGTTTATCCCCGTGAATGGGAAAACCAAGGGGGTTAACACACGGACAATCGTCAGATCACCTCGCGCCCATCGTCGGGTTACCGGAGCTATTGCAGTGTGTTGTATATGATAGACACGTTACTTCAATTTGGTAGATCCCATTTATCTCCTGGGTTCAGGCAATGTCCGTAAAGTGCCTTGCCCAAGGACACAACCGACTAGCGTGCGAACAGTTTCGCACCTGCAACCTTTCGATTGAAATGCGATGCACTTAACCGTTAGACCAACGGACCGGACTAAACAATATGGTACTTTCTTTTTTTCGTTTAGACTGAAAGAGTATGTAATACAATAATATACTGAAACATAAATTAACTAGGTTAAAACAAAATTTGAGACCATTATGCAAACAACAAAAGCTTAATTATGTCAGATCAGCAAAAGCGGCGGGAAATAAGTGAAGAGCCAACAAAACAACGGAACATATTTATTAGAAAGTAATCAATGCAAATTTATTTTTTGCACTTTATTTTTTTATTTTACTTTTTTTCCAGTCACACGGGGCAACTTGAAATAACTTCTGAAGAACGCGTGTCACCCGTGCTGAACCTGGCATTTTGCACTGTTTGTGAACAAAAATAAAATACAGGCAGAGTCCGACGGCGAAAAAAAAGATCGCATAGAAATAAAGAAAGTGTGGCTGGTTGATGAGCGGCAGAATGACGAAGACGGATGACAGAATGAACATAAAGATCGGAATGATTGTTGGGACCTAAAAATAGAATGTGTTGATGTAAAGTATAAATGTGGGATCCGCATGTCTAGGAGTTGGGACAACTGTATCGGGGGTTGGGACAACGAATGCGTCAGAATACATAATCTAAAGGTTAGGCATACCTAGTAGCTACTGTTGGAATATCTGGATATTGGATAGGATATTCATGTTTTATCACAGTGATTGCGAAAACAAAACGGGCGTTATTACATAGGTAATCGTCAGAATACCTCTCGCCCGTCGTTGTGTTACCGAAGCTATTGCAGTATGCTGTATAAGTTTGAGACATTTTAGTTTTAGTAATGCCAATTATTTTACTGAAGATAGGCAACGTCCGCTAAGTGCCTAGGTCCAGGACATAATTGACTGGCTAGCAACTAGTTTCGAAACTACAACCTGTTTACTGTTGACGCACTAACATCCAACCTAATCGACCGTTATTCTAATACAGTAATATATTAAATATTTGATATTACTTCACTTTTCGTTTAAATCTACTTGGGCGCTACATTTTAATTCATATTCCTTGTCCAAGAAGCTTGTTTAAAGAGGTCAAAGAAACGATCGTAATCGTCACTTATCTAGCCCGAACCTCCTACCAATTTCTTTAGACGCATTACAACAAATAAGTAAGAGAAGAATCTTAAAACACAACAGCACAAGTCACCTTATAAGGACGTTTTAAATGCGGCATTCGTTTTCGTAGGATTAAAACCGACAAGGAGCTGAAACCTTTGAACGTCCAGTTCACGAATCCGAATGTATCAATCATCGTCTCCAAGTTACCGATATTTATCAGCACAATTGTTGACAGAGCGTTAAGCACGAGTGCAGGACTCGGAACGCGGCTGTGTATATGAAGCATTCCGAATATCTAAAACATGAGCAATGTAGAATAGGATGGGATATTCATGTTTATGTTCGTGATTTGTCAAACGCAAGGGGCAATGCGCAATCGTCAGATCAGCTCGCGCCCACCGTCGGGTTACCAGAGCTGTTGCATTGTGTCATGTTGTGAATAAAGCAGAAAACTTCAATTTGATACAACCCATTATTCCACCAGTTTATGTAATGTCCGTAAGTGCCTTGCTCAAGGACACAACCATCTAGCTGACGACAAGTTTCGAGCCTGCACCCTTCAGCCGAAAGACGACGCACTGACCTACCAAGCTAAATCTTCGGACTAATTGTGTGGATTGGTGTACGGTAGTGTGGCCGAATAGTTACGCGACCGATACATACACAGATTTAAATATAAAAAAGGTCCTGTTGACTAACACATTTCGGGTTCAAAACCTATCCCGGAAAAAATTATGTGGGTTAGTATAGCTTAAAAAAGATCAAACTCCAAAACTCTCACCATCGGCAACTGGCCTCGTCGCGCAGCAACGTATGGCAATCTTCCATGAGTTAAAATCCCTGCTGAGTAGGAGCTAACTGCGCACAAACAAACCGAAAGTGGAACAATCCATGACGCGCCGCCCATTGCTTTTAATGCGAATGGTAACGCAATGATTTTAGATGTTGATATTTCTTCAGGTGTCAGCACTAAAATAAATAGGTCGTATTAATCCAGTGCTTCCCATACAGTAGTACGCGTACTGTTACAATGTCTTATTTTAGTGCGTTTGCATTCTTGCGTTGATTAGCATATGACGGCCTGGTGACCAACGCTTGATAATAAGAACCTGTCGTCTTTATTTTTATATTTTTTCGCTAAAAATTGTTAGACTTTACCCATGTTTAAGCTAAATCATTCAAGGCGCCTTAGAGCTGTTACATTTTACCTTTTTACCTACCAGCAAAATATGCCAAGTTCATTGTGACGTATATCAGTGTAATAATGCTGACTGCAGCAATTGAAGCTTTTGGGATCGTCTTTTCAGGTTCCTTAACTTCTTCTGTGACGTGACAAAGCGCATTCCATCCGTCATAAGAATACATAACCTGAGTTAAGGATTGGTATAATAGCAATTTAAATATATTATACTATTATGTTGTGTGGATCTAAATATATTATACTATTACAATGTGTTCTGAGCCACCATTTTCTTACTACACATGCCCTAAAAGCTCTATTTAAGGGCCACGGACTCTTTTTTAACCCTTTTCCTATAATGCCAGTATATTAGAGGTGGCGTTCAAATAGAAGATGTATGTACAGTAGAACCCCGCTTACCTGACCACCTATGGGACCATGATCAAGCGGTCGCGTTAGCGGGGTGGTCGTGTTAGTGAATTTTGATTTGGAGCAAGTTGTCGTGATATGCAGCCAAAACGTCTGACTTTTTACTAAATTTTCACCAAATGACATTATTTTTATCAGATACTGCAGAATAAATTTAATACTAAAGTTTATCTTGTAGGATTCAGTTCTGTCTGCCACATTTTTTGTGTGTCCGCTCATTTATTCTTATTGTTTTGATCATAAAATAAATTTAACCTAGTTATTTTGGTGACAAAGGCAAATTATTTAGCACATGTGGTAACTTAAGCGGGGTCAAATTTAAAGTTTTGGACCAAAATATGGCGGTCCTGGTCTGGAAACCGGGGTGGTCGCGTTATTGAAACAGAATACAATGCATTACCATAGTAAATTATTGGGACCGCACTATAGTGGTCCTGATAGTGAGGTGGTCGTGTTATCGAGGTGGTTTCCAAGCGGGGTTCCACTGTACATGATCTTAACGTCTTTAGTTTTGTATTTTAATGAGTTATCGAATACTGCTTAGTGATATATTTGTGAACTTATGTTCACATTTGTTTATGAGATACCGAAATGTCACCACTTAAACTCTGTAACGAAGTCACCCTAAGATCCATTTTTAAATAACATACTGTATATTAATCGGGTAGACTAATCATTTGGTCACACAACTGGTCACATA
>CH002006.1:1064023-1135569 GCA_000149265.1 Ciona savignyi
TCACATATTACCGTTGTTTTCTCGATATTCTGTTTTTAATTGGGATAAAGAGGCACAAAGACTAGGTAACCCTTGGGGCTTATCGATGTCTTTTTGAGTTTAAGTTTTGTCTTCTTTTAAAAGTGGTCTTCTTTTATTCAATTTTGAATTACTTTCCTTTCCTATGTGTGTTTTTTGGTGCTAAGAAATTCAAGAATAAAGCGAATTAAATTGAATTAAACGTCTTACCTGGTAAAAAGAACTTGAAAGCGTAAGCACGGTAATACCACTCAGTGCTTTTGTTTCGAACGCCTGGTTTAAATTTTGACTCGCAATGGAGCTATCTCCTATGACGTAGACAACCGCACTAATCACTACAGCTCCTACAGCGACAAACTTTGACCAAGAAAGTAGGACCTGGGATAGGATAGTTTTGTCAAAAACTTGAATATAATACAGCTGGATTTTTATGTAAGAGTAATAACTAGAGGTTTCGGTAGCAATTAACTAAAGTGGTAAAAGTGGTGGTTACCCTTAAACTTTGTATAACTCTATTTCTATATCAACAATCGTTTTTACAGATAGTAGGCTACGGCCTATCTGGAAATTGCTACCAAAATCGTTCTGTTACATAACAAATAATTTTAAGAAGTATACATTTTTTATTACTGTCATTGCATTGACTTTTTACAAGAACACTAAAAAGTTAAACATTCCAAAATGTTTAACCCTGTCAGCCAAAAGACCAAATTTAAGCTATAGATATAATTTTAAACACAGGTTAAATTATACAAAATAAATATCCTTCTTATAACAGGACCAAAAATTAATTACCTGTAATCGAACGGCGAATTTTACACCAAGGATGTTAATTGCGGTGATGAACAGCAACAGGCATATGGCTGCAAGCTTAACGCTATTTTCTGACGGGGCAGAACAACTAAAGGAAGGTGCCAGCGCGTAGCGAGCGAAGGTAAGAATGGTTGCTGCGTCGCTACATGGCACGAACGTTGACATCCAAGGTAACAGGAAACCAAATGCAGGAGTGTACGCATGCGATAGATAGGTGTAGTCGCTCCCAGACTCGGATATTGACGTCGCAAGCTCGCAGTAGCAGAGTGTTGACATCACAGCCACTGCTCCACCAAACACCCATATTAACAGGGTCACCCCAAGACTGTTGTTGGCTGCATCTGTATTATAAATGTTGTTAATTTCGCTAATTAAAAAAATAAAAATTATACAGGAGATAGGATATTAAATTAATTTCATTAAAATTATATCGTCAGGTCGTATAAGTCGTTCAGCTAAGAGTCGACGATCTAAGCAAAGAGATTAAGCTGTAAAACCGACTGGAAAAGTATACATACGTACGGTTTTAGTATTGGGGACCCACCAAGAACTGTGTTTGCAGAAACAAAAATCCCTGATCCGAGCATCACTCCCGAAGCCACTAACACGCCACTAAATACATCAATATTCCGACGAAGTTTTAAAGTTTCAGTTTTTTTGTTTCGTCCAGCATCAGTATATTGTGTATCTGAGTCCTCGCTATCGATTGATATTAGGGGTTCGTTTTGATCGTCGGACTGAAACATTGCCTTTCTCAAAAGCAGCACTTAAATCTAAATTTTCTACGGAAATTTGTTTTATCAATTTAATCTACTAAGGAGTATATTTTTATTTTTACCCCATTAAATATGGGAATGCGTATAAGCGTTATTAAATTGAAAATTATCTAATTACCTTGCGCCCACCGTCAGTTTACCCGAGCTATTGCAGTGTATTGTATATAACCGACAGGTTTTAACTTTCTAATTCAGTCTGCTGAAAGTGCTTTACGCACGGTTATGCAGCGCCTGGTTGCAATTCAACAACTTATTGGTAAAAGCCGCTACTTTAACGCACAGGGCTGGCTATACATCGATTCAAGGATCGCCGGATTAATACAGTGAGGTTCGATTTGTGTCTTGCCCCGACTTAAGTAGGTCTCCTTACATGTTCGACCACAACGGATTGCACCATTTACTGAGAAAGCCCATAAGGTAAATACAGTTTGCTAGTTACAGATTTGTAATTTTTATTTTAAGTTCGTGTAGCTTGTTTTTATAAATTATTTGGTTCTTGTATTATTTGGTTGTGCTACCTTTACTGATTTATGACTCTTGCGATCCTAAACGGCGTCACGGAAAGCTCTTATATTTTTGAATAAATGCAGATACAATAAAACACACATATGATAATTAAATTAATATACGCGGGCACGACTTAATAAACACCGAAATCGGCTTCTCTGAGCTGTTTACTGCAGGATCCACTTTTTAAAACTGTTGACATTAATTCATACTCGAAATTAAAGAGGAATGGCAGTATGTGGAATTAAAGGAAGTTTTGGAAACGTTTAAGCCCGCGGTCATTATTTTAGGAAATTCGTGGCGAATATACAATACATACGATAATGGCAAGCAAGTCCAACTTGTAACATAGTAGAAAAACGATCTGGTTATTCTGGAACACCTAGAAACAGGACTATGATTAATTTGATTTCTTGGAAATTCAGTTGGTGGATTTCTTTGAAGTTCGGTCGTCATAAAACTGAGCGTTTTTTAACGTATTGGGTATTTACCAGCGTAACGTTTTCATAAATTATTTGATTATTTAGCTGCTAACTGTACTCATTTATTATTCTTGCAATCCAAAACTGCGTCACCGAAAGCTCTTATATTCTTAATTGAATGCAGATACAATAAAACACGCATATGACAATTAAATTAATTCACGCTGGCACGACTTAATAAACACCGAACTCGGCTTGTCTTAGCTGTTAACTGCTGAAGCTACGTTTTTAATCTGTTGACATTAATTCATGCTCGAAAACATGGCAGTATGTGTGAAAAAACGTTCTGAGAACGTTTAAGCCTGCGGTCATTATTTTAGGTCATTCGTGGCTAATATACACACGAAATTGGCAAGCAAGTCCAACTTGTAGCACAGTTGTACATCGATCTGGTTATTCGAGAACAACTGGAAACATGGTTTTGATTAATTTAATTTCTTGGAATTTTAGCTGCTGTTTTTTTGAAGTTCGGTCGTTCCAACACAGAAGTTTTAAATGTAGTGTTCGTCGTTCCTTGGGCGGCATAAATAGTCGGTCTCATGGCCCAGGCAAAGTAATCCAGACATGTCGACATAAGCGTATAGCTGTGTGTATATACAGTCCTTTATCCTGTTGGATCACGCGCTCTGTAAGATCATCAACAGTCGCGCATAGTAAGAGCATTGATGTGGCTATTTTAGTAGAGGACGCCATAGGCTCTAGGCCATGGATGTCCAACATTTTATTGTAGTGGGCCGCATATGGTAAAACTACACGGATGGAATCGATAAAAATGCAGAGAAAAGTTAGGATGTATGGAATAGTTTCTTTACTTTTAGGTTTGCTTCTAATCCAAATTGTAAAGTATTTTTAATCGGGTAACGATAGGCCTATAGATTTACCCTAACGGACATTTTTGGATTTTACAACAATAGATCATTGAATAAAAGACATCACAAGTGTAGGCCTAATCATTGTGTTTATTAAAACACTGACAGACCAAAGTACTCTCCAAAAGCTAGTCTCTTGTTTGTACGGTTTTATTGCAATAAATACCGGGAAATAAAACATGCACAAAAGCTTTGCTGTGAGTAGATGGGAAATTACACTAAAACGGAAAATCAAACTCTACCGATTGACCCTAACGCCAATTTCAATATTTGTAGGCTACTAACCCTATATAAACTCGTTTTCCTCAATTTCATTGCACTGAAAAACCTATAGTACTAATGGTCCAAATACATGCCTTCTATGGTAGAGCGCACCTGCTTATTTTGTACGACAAACATATATTGTCCATGCGAATACGCAATCTCTGGTCTAGAGAGGTAAATTTCTTCTACTGTTATGTTGAGTGGCTTATAAGGTATGTTGGGTTTCAGGGGATTTATACTTCTATCTATATCAGGAACTTTACCTGACCTGAATACTCTAGTTAACAGTATTTAGCTGGTATGACTCTCGCGATCCGACAACATCAACGGAAGATTTCTTTATTCTAGTTTCTAAGCTGACGCAGTAAATCACACACAGTTTACGCGTTTTCGATACTGTTCATATAAGCACCAAGAACACATATGGTGTTATGTGTGCGATGATTAAATGGAAACATTTGTGTCTGGCGCTAAGATCGAAGCTGATTGTCGAGCCACAGGAAATGTGCAAATGTTTATACAGATGTGCAGCGAAGTGCCTCCCGTAACAGAGCCTGGTATAACGCTCGTAAATATTATAAAATACTTAACAGTTAGATGCAGTTCAATAATTTGCTACATCACTTTTTCCCTAGGAGTTTTGTTTTAAATTTTTTGAACCGATAATCCAATATAAGGAATAGCAATGATAGTAGGAAATTTTCGCAAATGGGTGATGATGACAAAAAAAAACAACTCCATATCCCAGTGGTCCAGCTCCAATCTAGCGCCACATGCAGCCACATCCAATTCCACTTGTTGTCCCCTTTCAGCGCCACGTCAAATCAAATTTTAGCAATCCATGAAATTTTACGGACATAGCTTTCTAGTTGGTTGTAAATTCTAAAGCAATGATTCTTCATATTATACAACACTGTAACAGCTTCTCACCTAGACTGTAGGTACAAGTAAACCAACTATAACTGTGGATAAATTATTAACATGGATTCCACCAGCAATCAGAATACCACTTCTATTCATTCAATACCAGAAACTTCCTGTTTTTAATAAAATTACTTTCTTAGTCCAAGGGCAAGCGATAGAAATTAGTATACATCCCATTTAAGACTTACATATTTTTTCACTTTGCCGGACAAGTAATTGTTCAACAACTTATTTCAAGTTTAAAAGGGGCCACAAAAATCACATCTGAATACAATCAATAGAGCTGGCTTGGCGAATTTACACTTCCATTCTGATTGTCGTTTAACAGTTTCTCTTGCATCTAAAAAGAGAGCTTGCAACCCGGAATGTTGACCTAGTATAATCTAATGATGCGGGCTCAAGATGAAGAATCTTTCACTAAATATAAAACAGTCTTTTATTTTATGCAAATCAAATAAAAGTTGTTACAAGCAGAAGCAACTGTACCATTGAACCCTTCCAACCCATTGAATTGCCTTTGCTTTACGAAATTTACGTGACTCATGCTGGAATGGATTATGATGATTACTCCAAATGATGATGATTTTTTAGACTTTTTGCTTTCTGAAACTCGCGTTTTTTGTGTGTGCCTTTTCTTTAATCCTTGTGTTTATTCACACACAAATGTTTCTGTTATCGTTGTGTTCATTTACACACAAGTTTTTTTTATGTAATCATTGTGTTTATTCACAACAGGTTTTGCTATACATGGTCTATCTAAGTGACAAGATCTTCGAAAAAAATGATAACTTGCTTTGCAATAAAGGAGATATTTAATGATTGGGTAACAAGTTTATGTCTGTTCATTGTAGCATTCCGTCGAAGTTTTTAAAGTACTGCAAAAATTCGCCGATTCATATTTATGAAAGCGGTTTGATATAAAGTCGATGACGTATAAAAGAAATTGACTTAACGTATTCCCGTAATAGGCTTGAGGAATGTCCGTTTTAATGTGAAATCAATTTAACCTTTTTTGCATATTGTTATAAATATATACATTTTAGGGGGAATCTTGCTCAATAATATTACCAGTTCGCTATATATTTGGTAAAAGTGTTAAATTAATGCAATAATGTACATAAAAAAATCAATAAACAAATTAAAGAGTGACGACCATGTGGTTAAAACTACATTTATTTAAAATTGACGTTTCTTCATACCGGTATATATCGACGACTTATACGATAAGAAAACTTATTACTAGGCGAATAAAAACTATATGGTATAAAAAAGGGGTCTGGAATGGTGATGCATATGGAGCTGCACATGCCGCTGCAAGGGGCGTTGACATGATGTAGTGCTTTAATAGGACTGGATGTGACGCTTAAATGGGGGTCGACGTGGTACTCATATGGGGCTGAATGCGGCGCTAAAAAGGGGCTGGATGTGGTGGTTAAATGGGGCTTGATGTAGCCCTGGAATGGGGAAGAACGTGGCACTGGAATTGGGTCAAAAGTGGCCCTGGAATGGGGCTGGAATTGACGCTGGAATGGGACGTGGACATGGCGCTGGATGTGGTGCTTTAATAGAGCTGGACCTGTCGCTAAAGTGGAGTTGTAAGTGTCGCTAAAGTGGAGTTGTAAGTGGCATTGGAATTGTGGCGCATGGTTCTGGAAGGATGCCGAAAGTGGTGCTGGAAATTGGGTGGAAATGGGATTGGTTTGGTGCGGAAATGGGGATGGTCGTGGTGCTGGATGTTGTACTGAAATTGAATGGGAGTTGGCACTAGAAAGGGGTATGAATGGGGCTGGACGTGGCGCTGGAATGGGCTAGAAATGGGTCTGGAAGGTAGTTGGAATGTGGCTGGAAGTGGCGCTAGATTGGGGCTGGACCACTGCTGGGTTTTGGCGCTATATGTTCGTTCGAAAAGTTGGATTTTCTCGTCACCATCACAATATTTAAAACAAAACTCCAAGGTAAGAAAGTGATGTCGCAAATTCTTAAACTGCATCTAATTGTTGAGTAATTTATAATGTTTGCGAGTGATATACCAGGCTATATGTTAAGGGAAGCCTTTAACTGCAAATCTGTATAAGCTTTTGCACATTTCCTGTGGACCGACAATCAGCTTCTCGATCTTAGCGCCAGACACAAATGTTTCCATTTAAGCATCGCACACATAATACCATATGTGTTTTTTGTGCTTATTTAAATAGTATCGAAAACGCGTAAACTATATGTGATTTACTACGTCAGCTTATAAACTAGAATAAAGAAATCTTCCAGATATGGGTAAAAGTAAAAATCTACTGAAACCCCACAGACCGTATAAGGTAATCACCATAAGAGTAAAAATTAGCTCTTCGGACAACTGCCAGAGATTGCGTAATATTATTTGCAACATATTTGTCGTGCAAAAAAGGCAGCTCTATTAGATGAAGCATGTATTTGGCCCCTTAGGGCTCTAGGTTTTTCAGTGCAGTTAAATATAGAACAATAGTTCACACAGGGTTAATACAACTATTGAAATTGCTGTTAGGGTCAATGTCAGACTTTGATTTTCCACCTTTTCGTGTTGTTTTTGAAAAGAAATAATTTTAATTTGTAGTAACTCGCCGGCCCCCGTCTGGTCTACTTAGAGTAAACCTTTTGTGAATATTTTATTTCCGGGTATTTATTGCAACAAAACCGTACAAACAACAGTTTAACCGAATGTCGTAAAAGGCTAGACCTATTTACTTAATAGAATAACAGTGGAGCTTATGGAGAGTATTTCACAGTCTGTCAGTGTTTTCGATGACTTGTGAGCGTCTTTTATTATATAATATATTGTTGCAGAGACTGTAATGTACTTTTAGGGTGAAATCTATTGGCCTATAGTTACTGATTAAAATTAATTTCTGATTAAAATACTTGGATTAGTACCTAAACTAAAAGGAAGGAATCTAACCCTTACAGCCTAACTTTCCACTGCGTTTTTATCGATTCCATTCTTGTAGTTTTTCCCTAAAAATAAATATGTTCTTTTTAAAATTATTCTGATGTTCGACAGATTAGTCTGTTGGTTTAGTGCGTATCCTTTCAGCCGAAGGCTTGTGGATTAGAAACTGTTCGCTAATTTCCGATTTAATAACGCTTATCCGTATCCCCATGTTTAATGGTCTAAAAATACACTCTCTAGTACAGGGATGTCCAACCTGCGGCCCGCGGGCCGCAGTGCGGCCCACCTGAGATTTTTGTGCGGCCCGCTAGTCATTTTTACTCCAAGTAGTATTTTGAACTTTAAATCTTGGCCTAATTCAAATGTATCAGTCAGCTTTTAGGGACGCAGTAAACATCAAAACTGCAGAAAGAAACCGACGGACGACAAACTCTTATCTCATTGACTTTGTATTGCAGAAATAAGTTTTTGTTTCTTTCTATATGTGTGTTATTTGTTCCTTTTTTTCAAAGATGAAATTAATGACTTTTGATTGTTTCTTTATGTACCCATTCAGGGTTGGAATTAAGGGATCGCAAATCGCTATTCGCTAACCGTTTTCTAAAGTTCGCGAATTACAAAATTTAACAAAATCGCGAAAATATAAATTACCGGTACTGATTTCGCGCACTTTTAATAATAAATCCTCAACACGTTAAAATAACATTGTTTGCCTTCAACATAACATTATTTATTTACCTTGGCTTTAGTTTGCATTATTGGCGTATAATAAGCATTGCTATCACAAGGCAATAATCGCCATTATGCGTTAATATTCCTAGATTCCTTTATTTATGATTGGCTAGATGCGACACACCCCTTTTGAATTTACTAGAATGCATTTTATCATTACTGTACTACTAAATAACGGTACTGTCTGTTTTATAAAATAAATATCTTTTCTGGTCGTTTAAGGCAATTTATCATAACCAATTTTTTTCGCGCATTTCGCAAATCATTTCAAAACCAATTAATTCGAACCCTGCCATTTTTATTGAAATTTAATAGGTTTTGCGGCCCATTGAATTATTTTAAACGACAATGCGGCCCACTACAATAAAAGGTTGGACATCCCTGCTCTAGTAGATTAAATTGATAAAACATATTTCCGTAGACAATTTAGATTTGAGTTGCTGTTGGGTTCAAGAAATGCAATGGTCCAGTCCGACGAACAAAACGAACCAAGAATCGTTGGCGAAGACCCAGATACACAATATACCGAAACTGTACAAAACAAAATAACTGAAACTTTAAAGCTTCGTCGGAATATTGATGTATTTAGTGGAATGTTAGTGGCTTCAGGAGTGATGCTTGGATCAGGGATTTTTGTTTCTGCAAACACAGTTCTTGGTGGGTCCCCAATACTAAAACCGTACGTGTGTATACTTTCCCAGTCAGTTTCCAGCTTAATCTCTTTGCTTAGATAGTCCACTATTAGCTGAACGATCGGTACAGTGATATACGACCTGACGCTATAACTTTAATGAAATTAATTTACTATATCCTATCCTGTATAATTTTGTATTCTTTTTTTCTTTAAACGAAATATTAAACAATTTGCAAAATAAAGATGCAGCTTACAACAGTCTTGGGGTGACCCTGTTAATATGGGTGTTTGGTGGAGCCGTGGCTGTGATGTCAACACTCTGCTACTGCGAGCTTGCGACGTCAATATCCGAGTCTGGGAGCGACTACACCTATCTATCGCACGCGTACACTCCTGCATTTGGTTTCCTGTTACCTTGGATGTCAACGTTCGTGCCATGTAGCGACACAGCAACCATTCTTACCTTCGCTCGCTACGCGCTGGCACCTTTTCATAGTTGTTCTGCGCCGTCAGAAGATAGCGTAAAGCTCGCAGCCATATGCCTGTTGCTGTTCATCACCGCAATTAACATCCTTGGTGTAAAATTCGCCGTCCGATTACAGGTAAATAAATTTTGCTCCTGTTGTAAAAAGTATAATTTTTGTAGAATTTAACTTCTGTCTAAAATTATTTCTAACTTAAATTTGGTCTTTTGGCAGGCAGGATTAAACATTTCGAAATGTTTAATTTTTTAATGGTAAACAGACAAAACCCATTAAAAATATTGTTTACATCTCTTAAAATTATTTGTTACGATTATATGTAACAAAACTAGAAAGTGTCAACCACGTGTTTAATCACCACTATTTGTAAAACACATGTTGTATGCCATATATTCATGTTACAGGGTCACTAACCACAATTTGTATTTTATACACCGAGTATGTAGTTTGTTTCTGCAAGCATAAACGCATGGGTCCCATAGTTAACCAACCAAACGATTACAGGTAATTAATTTTTGGACCTGTTATAAAAAAGTATATTTTTGTAGAATTTAACTTCGGTCTAAAATTCTTTCTAACTTAAATTTGGACTTTTGGCTGGCAGGATGAAACATTTCGAAATGTTTAACTTTTTAGTGTTCTGGTAAACAGACAACACCCATTAAAAATATTGTTTACTTCTCTTAAAATTATTTGTTACGATTAAATGTAACAAAATGAGTTTGGAATCTTTTTTCAGATTGGCCGTACTTTTTGTAAAAAAGAATCGTCAGATTACCCCTTGCCCACCATCAGTTTACCAGAGCTATTGCAGTGTTATGTATAATTTACACGTTCCTGTACATTTGGGTAGAACCCATTAATCCGCTGGGTTCAGGCAATGTCCGTAAAGTGCCTTGCCCAAGGACACAACCGACTAGCTAGCGACCAGTTTCGCACCTGCAACCTTTCGATTGAAAGGCGACGCACTTAACCGCTAGACCACCGGGCCGGACAAAGTTAAGGAACCTGAAAAGACAATTCCAAAAGCTTCCATTGCTGCAGTCAGCATTATTACCCTGGCATCAGTCACAATGAACTTATCATATTTTGCTGGTAGGTAAAAAGGTAAAATGAAACAGCTCTTAAGCGGTGGTTTATTGCGAGGCCTTTCAGCCAAAAGGTTGCAAATTCTAAACTATTCTCTAGCTAGTCGGTTATGTCCTTGGGCAAGGCACTTAACGGAAATTGCCTGAACCCAGCGGATTAGTGGGTTCTACCAAATTGAAGCAATATGCGAATCATACACAACACACTGCAATAGCTCCGGTAACTCGACGGTGGGCGAGATGTGTTCTGACGATTTCCATGTGCCTCTTTATCCCAATTAAAAATAGGATATCAAGGATAACAAGGGTAGTATATGACCAGTTGTATGACTAAATGATTAGCCTGACCGTTTAATATGCAGCATTTTATTTAGGATAGGATAGGATATTTATGTTTTTCCCCGTGAATGAGAAAACCAAGGGGGTTAACACACGGACAATCGTTAGATCCTCGCGCTCGCGCCCATCGTCGGGTTACCGGAGATATTGAGTGTAACATGTATGATACACATGTTTCTTTAATTTAGTAGAACCCATTAATTCGCTGGGTTCAGGAAATGTCCGTTCAGTGTCTTGCCCAAGGTCACAACCGACTAGCTAGCGACCAGTTTCGAACCTGCAGTCTTTCGGTTGAATGGCGTCGCACTAAACCATCAGACCAGGGACTAAAACGGACCTAAAGGTGACCCGGTTACAGATTTTAAATGGTGAAATTTCGGTTTTGTTCCTAAACAAATGTGAACTTAAGTTTACAAATATATCACTAAGCAGAATTCAATAACTCATTAACAGACAAATCTAAATACGTGAAAAGTATGTAGGCCTACATGAAACTTTTATTTAAACGCCACCTCTAATAGAACGACATTATAGGGGAAGTGTTAAAAAATAGAGCTCCGTGGCGCTCAAATAGAGCTTTAACGGCATGTATAGTAAGGTAACGGTGGCTCAGATAACACACATAATACAAAATAGTGTTATATTTTTAAATCGCTATCATACCCCGGCGCATTCCTTACCTCAGGTTATGTATTCTTATGACGGATGGAACGCGCTTTGTCACGTCACAGAAGAAGTTAGGATAGGATAGGATAGGATATTCATGTTTATCCCCGTGAATGGGAAAACCTAGGGGGTTATCACACGGGCAATCGTCAGATCACCTCGCGCCCATCGTCGGGTTACCGGAGCTATTGCAGTGTGTTGTATATGATAGACACGTTCCTTCAATTTTGTAGAACCCATTAATCCGCTGGGTTCAGGCAATGTCCGTAAAGTGCCTTGCCCAAGGACACAACCGACTAGCTAGCGACCAGTTTCGCACCTGCAACCTTTCGATTGAAAGGCGACGCACTTAACCGCTAGACCACCGGGCCGGACAAAGTTAAGGAACCTGAAAAGACAATTCCAAAAGCTTCCATTGCTGCAGTCAGCATTATTACCCTGGCATCAGTCACAATGAACTTATCATATTTTGCTGGTAGGTAAAAAGGTAAAATGTAACAGCTCTTAAGCGGTGGTTTATTGCGAGGTCTTTCAACCAAAAGGTTGCAAATTCTAAACTATTCTCTAGCTAGTCGGTTATGTCCTTGGGCAAGGCACTTAACGGAAATTGCCTGAACCCAGCGGATTAGTGGGTTCTACCAAATTGAAGCAATATGCGAATCATACACAACACACTGCAATAGCTCCGGTAACTCGACGGTGGGCGAGATGTGTTCTGACGATTGCTCGTGTGTTAACCATCTTGGTTTTCCCGTTTACGGGATAAATATCCTATCCTATCCATTTTTTAGCAAAAAGGGAAAGATAAAGACGACAGGTAATTATTAATATCAAGCGTTAGTGGAGAGAGGCCATCATTAGATAATCAACGCACGAATGCAAAGGCGCTAGGATAAGAGATTGTACTGCAATACGGAAAGCACTGGATTGATACGACCTATCTGTTTTAGTGCTTACACCTGAAGAAATATCAACATCTAAAATCATTGCATTACCATTCGCATTAAAAGCAATGGGCGGCGCGTCATGGATTGTTCCACTTTCGGTTTGTTTGTGTGCAGTTAGCTCCTACTCAGCAGGGATTTTAACCCATGGAAGATTACCATACGTTGTCGCGCGACAAGGCCAGCTGCCGATGGTAAGAGTTTCCGAGTTGGATCTTTTTTAAGCTATACCAATTGACATAGTTAGTCCGCTGATTAGCTTGGTTGGTTAGGGGGTCGACTTTCGGCTGAAGGAGTGCAGGTTCAAAACTTGTCGGTTGTTTCCTTGGGCAAGGTACTTATGGACATTGCATTAATCCAACGGCTTAATGGGTTCTACCAAATTGAATAAAAGTCTGCTTCGCTCACAGCATGACACACTGTAATAGCTCCGGTAACCTGGCGGTAGGCGCGAGCTGATCTGACGTTTGCCCGTGTGTTAACCTTGGTTTTCCCATTCACGAACATAAACATGAATAGATTATCCAATTCTACATTGCTCATGTTTTAGATATTCGGAATGCTTCATATAAACAGCCGCGTTCCCAGTCCAGCACTCGTGCTTAACGCTCTGTCAACAATTGTGCTGATAAATATCGGTAACTTGGAGACGATGATCGACACATTCGGATTCGTGAACTGGACGTTCAAAGGTTTCAGCTCCTTGTCGGTTTTAATCCTACGAAAACGAATGCCGCATTTAAAACGTCCTTATAAGGTGACTTGTGGTCTTGCTTTAAAGATTATCGCTTTCTTATTTCTTTTATTGCGTCTTGAAAACATTTTTAACTCTGAAGTTTGTCGCTGTTGAGCCACTTCTTTGCATTTGTCTGGCGAGAGTATTTTCATGACCCGATGCACGGAGTTTTACTGCAGACACGAGGTTTTGACGCGGAACGCTTTGTGTGTATGGTGCCATTTAAGAATTTGGTAGATGGTTCGGGCTAGATAAGTTGCTATTTTCGATCGTTATTTTGTACTCATTGATAAAGCTTCTTGGACAAGGAATATGAATTAAATTGTAGGGCCCAAGTAGATTTAAACTAAAAAGTAAAATGTGAAGTAATACTAAATATTTAAAACATTACCGTATTAGAATAAAGGTCGTATATAGGTTGGAGGTTAGTGCGTCAACAGTCGACAGATTCTAAAACTAAAATGTCTCAAACATGTACACCACACTACAATAGCTTTGGTATAACACGCCCGACGGGCGAGAGGTGATCTCACCGTTACCCGTGTAATAACGCCCTTTTTGTTTTCGCAATCACTGTGATTAAACATGAATATCTATCCAACATCCAGCTATTCCGACTATAGCTACTAGGTATGCCTAACCTTTAGATTATGTTTTCTGACGCATTTGTTGTCCCAATCCCCGAAATAGACATTTTCCCCATCCATAGACTTTTCATCAACACATTCTATTTTTAGGTCCCCACTATTATTCCGATCTTTATGTTCATTCTGTCATCCATCTTCGTCATTCTGCCGCTCATCAACCAGCCACACTTTCTTTATTTCTATGCGATCTTTTTTTTCGCCGTCGGACTCTGCCTGTATTTTATTTTTGTGCACAAACAGTGCGAAATGCCAGGTTCAGCTCGGGTGACACTTGTTCTTCAGAAGTTATTTCAAGTTGCCCCGTGTGACTGGAAAAAAGTAAAATAAAAATAAAGTGCAATAAATAAATTTGCCTTGATAATTTTATAATAAATATATTCCGTTGTTTTGTTGGCTCTTTACTTATTTGCCGCTGCTTATTGGAGAAAACTAAACGGAGGGAAAGCGGAACGGCAACATCTGTAAATCCGTTTTGGCTCAAAATTAATGTTTTTTAAAACGTCTATGTTTATTATTGTGACGTCATTTTTAGTAATAATTATTATGCTTTATATTTCCGCAACCTCGTGGTTTGCTTTATTTTTTGTTCTGATACCGACACGTTATACTGAAACAATTTTACCGAATTTGAATTGAGCTATACGAAAAAAACAGTTGGTAAGATATTAATTATTAATATTTGTTGTTTTATTTATGTCAAATTTGTATAATTATTGTAAGGCCTCTATTTGGTGCGACCTATACTTAATTTAACACCCGAGTCCTTTACATGAAAAACAGTGTTAACGCGCTGGCCCGCACACTTGATCTCACTTGGTGGATGGTAGTTTATTTACTGATGAGTGTTCAGCGTTCAGCGATCAGCGATCAGCGATCAGCGATCAGCGATCAGCGGTTTTCTATTATACAATTTAACATAAATACACATAAATAAACGACAAATATTAATAATCAATTTGCTTACCAACTGTTTTTCCGTATATATAGGTCTATTCAAATTCAGTAAAATTGTTTCAGTATGTGTCGGTAGAGGAATCAGTACAAAAAGGGAAAGAAAACCACGAGGTTGCAGGAATATAAAGCATAATAATTATTACTAAAATGACGTCACAATACTGAACATAGACGTTTCAAAAAACATTAATTTTAAGTCAAAACGATTTACAGATGTTACATACCCCCCCACAAATATATGTCCCATATATTTAAAACATTACAAAACATCGGTAAAGTGAACAACAACGAAATATCGGAAGGTACATACTTCAAAACGGTAAAAGAGGCAAAAACACGTAGTATCAGCGAACAATAACGGCAAGTTTGCGATGCGAGTGAAATGTGTCAGCAAGAACGTAGGAAAGAAAATCAGTACATAAACAGAATCAGTAATTGCGCAGAAATATTTCGGTAGAAATGCGTTAAGCGGTCAGTACACACGCAATAAAGGGAAGTGGTGTCATATAAACGAAATACAAAGGCTACGTATCAAACGTTTAGGAATCTTCGGAATCAACAATCAGACACAATTTAGCAATTGGCCGCTTTACGAGACTGTTGGGCGTCTTAACCAGAACCGTACGCACGACTCCGTGTTTATCAGCATATGTGTCCATTACACGGCCCAGTACCCACTTCGAACGGGGCTGGCTCTCGTCCACTAGCAGCACTATATCGTTGATTTCAAAGTTTGATCTTTTGCTGTACCACTTTTGGCGTTTAATCAAATTGGGCAAAAATTCTGACACCCAGCGTTTCCAAAATATATTGGCCATATGTTGCAATTGGACCCATCTTCGTCTTGCGTACGACGCTTTCTCATCGAAGAGGCCTGGAGCTTCATTTGGTGAATCACGCAGTAACAGCAAGTGATTCGGCGTTATCGGTTCATCGCTGTGCGGATCGATAATGACAGGAACGAGCGGCCTTGAATTAACAATCGATTCCACTTCTACGAACAGTGTATTCAAAGCTTCGTCAGTAAACAGGCCCTTTGTTGAATGCATGGATGACAGCAAACGACGCACTGACCGTATCATCCTTTCCCATACGCCGCCCATGTGGGAGGCTGCAGGCGGGTTGAAGGACCACGCTATTGCCCTCTGTCGCAAGTGCTCAGCAATCTGTTCACGGTTCCACAAGGCAAGGGATGATCGAAGTATCTTCTCTGCACCAACAAAATTGGTCCCGTTATCACTGTATATTTGTTTTGGTTTACCTCGACGACCTATAAATCGGCGTAGGGCATTTAAAAACGAATCAGCAGAAAGATCATTAGCCATTTCAATATGTATGGCTCGGATGGTAAGGCAAGTGAATATACATCCGTATCTTTTAATTTCACTCCGGTTTTGTTTCACAGAGAACGGACCGAAGTAGTCAACTCCGACGTGGCTAAAGGCAGGTTCGCCAGCCTGTAGGCGCCCAGAAGGCAGTTCTGCCATAATCTGGCATCCAGGAACGGCGCTTCTTCTTTTGCACGGCAGACATTTCGTCAAGACTCGGCGAACAGCAACTCCAATTTTCAGTATCCAAAATCTCCCACGTAGCGCAGATAGGGTGTGTCCGTAACCAGAATGCCCCACACTCTGGTGGTATTCGTCGATGATCAAGTTCGTTACGTGAGAATAACATGGTAGAATAATCGGGTGTTTTGCGTCATACTCGACCGGTGCTTTATCAATACGACCGCCGACGCGCAGCACTCCATTTCTCAGTAAGGGGTTCAGTTTAGAAAGGACACGAATACAGTCGTCTTTCTTTATTTGCCTTTTGGAATCCAAAATAGAGATCGTTGATCCGAAATGTTTGCGCTGTTCATACTTTATTAGTTCAATTTCTGCACTTTCAAGCTCTTTTACGCTGAGCGAAGCTGTCAAATGGCTTACCGGTGGGCAGACATTGCGAATCTTTTGGAGCAGGAACATCTTGTATCTAGACAGCCAAGCTGCTGCCTTTTTTAATCGATACCACGACGAAAAGTGGTTAATCAAGCGATTCAGTACTAAATTCAGTAACCATTTCATCTGTAGTCAGTAAGTTCACATTGGCGTTCTGTCTTTTTAAGGGTAAAAATTCATCAGGGACCTTTGGAAGCGACACTGGACATTCAGGCCATTTGCTCTCCACTCGCCATAGAAAGTCGGGTCCATTTAGCCATCGTCCGGATTGTGTCAGTAGTTTAGTGGTAAGTCCGCGGGTTGCGTCATCGGCGGGATTCAGTTCAGTAGGGACGAATTTCCAACGATTAATATCTGCATAGCGCTCGATTTCGGCGATTCGGTTGGCAACAAACGTAGGAAATCGTTTCTTACAATTGTATATTGTCTGTAATACCGCGGTGGAATCTGTCCAAAAGGTTGATTGGCAGCTCGTCAAGTTTAATTCTCTTCTGGCTAATTGGTCATGGCGGACAGCTAGAACGGCTGCCGTTAATTCAAGTCGTGGAATAGACATGGTGCTCATCGGAGCTACTCTGAGCTTTTCCGATGAGAAACGAGCAATGTATATTTCCTTTACTATCAATAAAACGCAGATAAGACACTGCGCCATAAGCCACGGTAGATGCATCTGCAAAGTGATGAAGTTCAGTATGAATAACTTTTCCCAGTGACGGGTGGTTTAAAGCAGCGTTGGACTCTAACTTGTTCGAGTCCAGGTAAATCTTCCAGCCAGGTGATCCACTCATTTTCCTCTTCTTGGGAGACCTTTTCATCCCAGTTTAATCCTCGTTTACAGAGTCTCTGCCACAACAGCCCTTCCTTTAATCAGGACGGGGGCCGCGAAACCCAGGGGGTCGTATATCGAGCTAACGACCGACAAAATTCCCTCTTCTGGTTACCGGCTTCTTCTGTGGTGTAACGGTAAATGAAAATTCATCCGATTGGACTCTCCATTGCACACCAAGGACGCGCTCGTCCAAGCAAGCATCGATATTAAGAGAAGACGCGTTCTTTGCTCTCTCCTTTTCAGGAATCGTTTTCAGTACTTCCGCATTGTTAGACAACCATTTCGTTAGGCGAAATCCTGCACGAGCAAGTAGCTCTCGCAGATCAGTTACAAGCTTGGTAGCTTTCTCTATGTTCTCGACAGACACTAAGCAGTCGTCGACGTAAAAGTTATTCTTGACCACATTCGCAGCCAAATCGTCGTAATCGTCTCCGTACACACGGGCGCATTCCTTTAAACAGAATGCCGCGCAGCTAGGTGACGACGTCGCACCAAACAAATGGACCAGCATCTGGTACACAGTCGGGTCATCTTGTAAATTGCCACCTTTCCACCAAAGAAAGCTCAGCATATCAGTATCCCTTGGATCGACTCTAACTTGGTGGAACATTCCTTCCACGTCGGCCACTAGGGCGATTTGGTTCTGACGAAAGCGAGTCAGCACACCTATGAGACTGTTCGTTAAATCTGGTCCTTGCATCAGTACATCGTTTAGCGAAACGCCATTATGTTTCGCCGCGCAATCAAACACCACGCGCACTTTACCGGGCTTGCGTGGATGTACGACAGGGTGGTGGGGAATAAACCACCGTTTTCTAGAAGCGTGAATTTCAGTAGCGGGTACTTCCCGCGCATACCCCTTTTCAATGTATGACTGTACAGCATCAGTATATTTCACGTGTAGTTCGTCGTTTTTCAGTAAACGTCTCTTGAGACCATCAGCGCGCCTTTGCGCCATCACGCGATTGTCAGGTAACTCACGAGCACAAGGTTTTTTCGGCAGTGGTAATTGGAAATGGCCATTTACCATAGAGACTGACCTTTTCATTAATTCATGGGCAATACGATCTTCTCTTGACGTTGGCGACGCGAGGACGGCCGTCGAATCGCCAAAGTCAGTGTTCCATAGACGATTAATCTGACGTGATAAAGCGTCAGACGTAGTCGTTAAATTGTTCTGTATAGTGGTCGATGAACACGGCGATAGGGAGGGGCCCATCAAAGACCAACCGAAGGGCGTTTTCCACGCAACAGGTTCATCTCTTTTTCCTTTGAGGACTTTCTGTACCCACAACGCTTCTGGTACATCTATTCCGATGAGGAGGGTAACGGTGCCACCATCAACTTGTGGAAATTCTATACCTTTCAGGTGATTCATTTTATCTAACACATTCCTTCGTGGAAGAATGTTTGGTCGTACTGGAATATGGTCCACTGACACTACATTCTGTATTTCAACTTCAGTTTCACCGTCTAATGAACAAACGGTTAGGTCAGTAGTGATACCGTTGTACGTCGATTCAGCACAGAGGGTGGTCAGGGATATCTGTTTGGGAGTTCCTGTAATGCCAAGAGCGCTCGTTAGAGTACTGTTGCATAACGTGGCCGAAGATCCGGAATCGAGAAAGGCGTAAGTCCGCACCTCGCGGTTCTTGTATCGGACGTTCACTGGTACCACGCACATGTATACGCCCTTCGCTTTGTACTCTTCTGTATGATAAGACTGGGGACTTTCGAAAAGTATGGAAGAGCATGACGTCGCTGCTTTCGCTTGATCATCAGTTTTGTCGGGTTTGGGAACTTTAGTAAATCTGTAGTGCAAAAGCGAGTGGTGATACGTACTTTTACATTCCCCACAGCATTCTGCTGAAGGACATTCTGCCACACGGTGACCTCTTTGCAGGCACCGAAAACACAATCCCTTGACAGATGCCAACTCGCGTCGTTCGCGTCCGTTCATTTTCTTGAATTTAAAGCACTGCGGTAGCGCATGCTTCTTGTCGCATAAATCGCACATAGTCGGTAATTGTTCTGTAATCTCGTGTAGGGTATTGAAGGCGGCTGCTTTCCGGTATCGTCCTGGCTCACGACTGTACAAGCTTTCTCCATACAGAGAATTATAAATCTTCGATTGTCTTGCGACAAACGCAACGAGGTCTAGGAAGCCAGCGTCCCGGCATTTCTCCTCAGCAACGCAGACAGACCACTCGATCCACTTTGTCTGTAGGCTCTCAGGCAATTTGTTTATAATCGGTAATAGGCAGTGCAGTGAGTTAATTCCCGCGTATTCTCCGACGTCAGCAAGGGCACTCTTACATCTCTGTAACAATATGTCTAGTTTCAATAATCCGGCTGGATCCCTTTCTCCAACGACCGGCGTCTTCGCCAGCAGTTTACTGCAAGCCTTAGAGGTAATGTGTGGTCTCCCATACAGTTGAAACAACTGATCACGGGCCAATCGGTAACCACTTAGAGCATCCTTAGTGAAGTGCGACAATTGACGCCGTACCTCAGGTTCACACTGCTGTAGCAAGTAGATCAAACGGGTCGTCTCTGACTTTACATGTTGCTCTATATGGGTTTCAAAATTCCGTACAAATTCATGGTAATCTAGAGGGTCTCCGTTAAATTTCATTATTTCTGGTCGTGGCGGTAGAGTAACGTCAGCATTCATTTGTCGATAGTTCAGCACGGCAGGTTCTGTACGTTTACGTGGCGGTGTTTGATAAGCGTCGTCACCATTCGGCAGCGGCCGAATCATCGGTTCTTTATGTGCCTCATGTCGTGGCATCGCACCCACCTCTGCAGCAATCGGTATGTGTTTCGTGGTGGGGTTGACGGCAACATTTTCGATGTGTGGAGTTGGGAGCTGCTCATCCCAAGCACGTAATTCAAGCTCGGCCAACTCTGCTTTGCGCTCAGCTTCTCTAGCCTCCAGTTCTGCACGCTCACGAGCGCTTTCAGCGACTTGCTGTGCTTCAAGACGAGCCTTCTGAGCTTGGACATACGCTTTCCCGTCGTTTTGTACTTGACCTAGAACTCCTCGTCATATTGGACGACGTTGTTATGCTGGGAGCCTTTTCGGCACTTAGAAGCCATTCAGTAGCCCTCCCTTTAAATTCTAGTTGGCTTTGTACCACACATTGCAGAAGGGGGTGGCCTTGGTCGTTTAAATCTTCTTGCGAGTAAGCCTTTGGCGCGAGGATCATCAACTCGGCGTAGAGGCGCTCAATCTCAGTAATCAGCTCATTCAGTTTTGGACCCATGCTCGAGTCCGTCATCATCACTTCAGCGAGCATATATTTTTGCCGCAGGATAATTTCTATCCGGTCAAAGTCCTTTCTTTCGACAGATTCCATGTCAGCAACAGGAAAGATACAACGATAATAAAGGTTACTGTGACGTAACAGACAGTACCAGCAAGGCAAGTACAAATCGGTACAATAATAAGTTCGGTAGAAATCAATAACAGTAAATTCAAAATTCAGTAAGTAACAGTAAATTAATCAGTTGGTCAGTAATCGGTAGGTATAACAATAAATCATTAATCAGTAAGAATCAGTAAATTTAATATGGATCAGTTGAAAACTTATGTAAGGCCTCTATTTGGTGCGACCTATACTTAATTTAACACCCGAGTCCTTTACATGAAAAACAGTGTTAACGCGCTGGCCCGCACACTTGATCTCACTTGGTGGATGGTAGTTTATTTACTAATGAGTGTTCAGCGTTCAGCGATCAGCGATCAGCGATCAGCGATCAGCGATCAGCGGTTTTCTATTATACAATTTAACATAAATACACATAAATAAACGACAAATATTAATAATCAATTTGCTTACCAACTGTTTTTCCGTATATATAGGTCTATTCAAATTCAGTAAAATTGTTTCAGTATGTGTCGGTAGAGGAATCAGTACAAAAAGGGAAAGAAAACCACGAGGTTGCAGGAATATAAAGCATAATAATTATTACTAAAATGACGTCACAATACTGAACATAGACGTTTCAAAAAACATTAATTTTAAGTCAAAACGATTTACAGATGTTACAATTATAATAGAAAACCGCTGAACGCTCATCCAGTAAATAAAGTACCATCAACCAAGTGAGATATCAAGAGTGCGGGTCAGCGCGTTAACACTGTTTCCCATGTTAAGGACTCGGGTGTTCAAATAAGTGTAGGTCGCACCAGAGAGAGGCCTTATAGTGGGAATAAGAGGGAAACTGCACTCTAAAATGGATATTAGGAAATTAGAGTTAGTTTTAAACATTGGGTTAAAGCTGTCAATCAACATCCTACTACAGAAAGTCTAAGACGTTTTTTTACAATTTCAAACTGAAGCTTAGATCTGAAACCTAAAGTCAAAACCCTCCAAAAACGTTTTACTAAATTTTCAGCCCATACCCCTTCGTACATCGAAAACTTTTACCCTACAAAACAGCTAGTAGATGTACAATTAACACCTGAATTTCACGAAGCATTGCTCCAATATTACAAAACTTTACAGCTAAACGAGAACACCGATTAGTATAGTCCGACCGTTTATTCTGGTGGTTTAGTTCGTCGCCTTTCAGTCGAAGCGTTGTAGATTCGAAACTGGTCGCTAGCTAGTCAGTTGTATCCTTGGTTAAGACACTTGATGGGACATTGCCTGACCTCAGCGAATTAATGGGCTCTACTAAATTGAAGGAACGTGTGAATCATACTTAACGCACTGCAAAAGCTTCGGTAACTGACGGTGGCCGCGCAAGGTGAACCGCCTCCCCAGTGAACAGTCAACGATTGCGTATTACTACCACTGCCTGTCCGAAATTGTAGTCACATCTTTCGCTAACTGCGAAAGAAAGAATTTCGATTAATCTATCGCCACAGGGCAGTCTGAAAAATAAAGCATAAATATTTGCGGTTTTGCTTTGAAGGCGTCCTTTCATTGTGATTTTATTTTAACGGACTTTCAAACATATATGACTGGCTCTACCCTCAGACCGTTTTTTTGTATAGAATTGGTATAACTGAGCCAAGTTTTGAACCCATGATTGGCTCTGCATCAGGACCGATTTTGTATAGAAGTCGGTATATGTATCGGTTGCGTTTCGGTTGAGCCCGTCGTGGGGTCAAACCTTATCCCGATAAACAAATTAATCGTTCGCGTATACCATAACACACTGGTAATGTTGTCATGCCGTGAGCTGTGAGCAAAATGTCGTTTAGTGGGAAACAAATCAATGATAGGATAGGATGTTCATGTTTATCCCCCTGAATGAGAAAACCTATGTGGTTAACACACGGACAATCTTTAGATCACTTCGCGCCCATCGTCGGGTTACCGAAGCTATTGCAGTGTGTTGTATATGATAGACACGTTCCTTTAATTTGGTGAAACCCATTAATACACTGGGTTCAGGCAATGTTCGTGAAGTGCCTTGCCCAACGACACAACCGAATAGCTAGCGAACAGTTTCGTACCCGCAACCTTTCGGTTAAAAGGCGTCGCAATATACCACCAGACTAACCGGACGGTTTAATGGGAAATATCAATGATCTATTCTTGTAGTCATGCCGGAAATTATATCTCATCAGCTCATATCGTGAAACAAATTGAACGGATATCGTGCAGTTGACATGCCAAATTACACTAACGTGAACTGACTGATTTAAACTATAGGATACACAATTAATGTATAACCATGGGCGTGAGGCAGCTGTACCACGCGTAATGTTCGTAAATTTGTAACAGTATACCTAAAAACGTATCCTTCGTTAAATGTATGTTAAGAATAGGATAGGATAGGATAGTCATGTTTATCCCCGTAAATGCGAAACCCAAGGGGGTTAACACACAGACAATGTTATTTCACCTCGCGCCCACCGTCGGGTTACCGGAGCTACTGCAGTGTGTTTTGTATGAGTTACACGTTCCTTCAAGTTAGTAGTTGTGTATGATTTACACGTTCCTTTCAATTTATGGTTGCGGGTACGAAACTGGTCGTTATCTAGTCGGTTGTGTTCCTGGGAAAGACACTTAACAAACATTGCCTAAAAAATTGAAGGAACGTGTAAATCTTTCACAACACATTGCAATAGCTCCGGTAACCCGGCAGTGGGCGCGATGTGATATAGCGATTGCCCGTGTGTTAAACCCCTTGGTTTTAAACGGTCGTGTGGCTGAATGGTTAACGCGACTGATTCATATACCAATTTGATACATAAAAACGGACTGAGTGACGAGGCTATCATTGGGTCGAAACTGAGCCCGTAAAAAAAAACTTGGTTTTCCCATTCACGGGGATAAACTTAAATAACCAATTACTTCACATTTATTTCGAGGATACAATACTGCTAGCCAGCACTCGACATGCGTCTGGTATTTGTACTTGTATATGCAACCCGTAATAATGGTGAATTAACATTATAAAAGGCAACTTATAATTCCAATTTTAAACATTGTTTACCTATTACAATCACATCCCTTTGTAGATCACAATACTGACAGTTACGTAATAATGATGAATAACAATATTAAAAGGGATGGTTAATTTTAACCTAGAAAACTAGTTTACTTATTAAATTGCATTAATTTCAAGGCCACATACAGCAGTCAGTATGCACCTATGTATCTAGTATTTTTACCGCACTATTCATCTAGTATTTTTACCACATATGCATCTAGTAATTTTACCGAATATGCATCTAGTATATTATCACATATGCATCTAGTATTTTTACCACATATGCATCTAGTATTTTTAGCACAATATGTACCTAGTATTTTTAGCCAATAATATGCATCTAGTATTTTTACTGCATAGCATCTATTATTTTTACCGCATATGCATCTAGTATTTTACCACATATGCATCTAGTATTTTTACCACACATGCATCTAGTATTTTTACCACGTATGCATCTAGTATTTTTACCACATATGCATCTAGTATTTTACCACATATGCATCAAGTATTTTACCACATATGCATCTAGTATTTTTACCACACATGCATCAAGTATTTTTACCACGTATGCATCTAGTATTTTTACCACATTAACATATAACATTACCGTGCGTGCGTGCCGTGCTTACTTTTAACCACAATCAGTCACTTTTTGTGGTGTACAAATTATGTAAGGAAACGCAGTACGTTTTCTATGCACAATATGACAGCATAATTAACGATTGTGACGGGCGTGTCTTAAAAGCCGCCTTAATAAGCACTGCTGTTACTTGTAACTTCAACGAGGTAACTGGTAGCCTACATATTAGCAGAGTACTTTTGTGTTACCTGTCTTTGATATCTTTATGCTTTAAATACGTGTGAGAGGTTTCAGCTTTTGTTTTAGGCAGTGTATTATGGTTTAATGTTTCGTGTCCTTAGAACTGAGCTTTTGTTAGAACTATAACAAGCGCATTGATGAATGTGGAACATAATGCACGTTTTCGCATAACGATCGGTTTAAATAGCCATTAAATGTTAGAGTTCTTGTAATTAACATTAACAGCATTACATTAACATGTATGCAAATCGTATCATGACTAAAGGATGTAATTGTTGTGGTTTAACTGTGGCATATTTTTGTATAGCGTAACAGAACGTATATTCAAAATCTAATATAGTGTCTATGAAATTCACTTAGACAGAAACTAAAGAGTTTAACATTTAATGCCCAAACAAGTCAGTCATTTTATGTTATGCCTAAATTAGTCAGTCATTTCATGCAATGTCTAAATTAGTCAGTCAGTTCATATAATTCCTTGTCAAGTCAGTTAGTACGTGCAACCCCTAAATTAATCAGTCCTTTTATATAATCGCTAATCAAGTCAGTTATTGCATGTAATTGTAGTCACTATATTCAAAGTGGTTTGGGTGAAAATGGGGTCTCAAACCCGTCCTGGTGCAGTCTTGGCTTACCCTTGCACCAAATAAGTAATGTTTAATGTAGGTGCTAATCTTGGCTAACACAATTATCCTTATTAAGCCTAGAATACAACATTAGAGATTCTTTAAAGAAATTTCCGTGAAAATGGGACAAAAGTCGAGTCATGCACAACAAAGTCAGAACGGCAACGAAGAGCAAAAGAACGATGATGCGATATCAGACAATATTGGGTTGTTGGCACTAGAAGAGTTGCAAGGGAAATCCCCGATTGTGATATTCCAGCAATGGTACGGTGAAGCGTTTCGAGTGGGCGCGGTGCAACCGTTTGCAATGTCGCTTTCAACCTGCGGGTCGGATTGTCGACCAAGCAACCGCATAGTATCGCTAGGAAACGTAGACGAAAAAGGCTTCTATTTCGGAACCAGGAAAGGAAGCAGAAAGGCGGTCCAGATTCAAGAAAATCCGCATGCTGCAGCCACATTTTACTGGCCTAAGCTTAATCGTTCAGTTCGCATTGAAGGCTGCGTGCAGCTATCTGACGATCGGACACCGTACAACATATGGCCGGAATATGTCAAAATCGGGTTTCACGCATCGTCGGAAATAGGAGAAGTTGCAAGCGAGGCTGAGCTGGCCGAAGCCCATCTTACAACGGTGAAAAAGTTTGCAGAAGTCGACGAGGTACCATTTCCAGAACACTATCAAGCGTATTGCATTGTCCCTACTGTAGTGGAGTTCATGCACGAAAGGTTGGATGGTCCCAACGATCGTTATCGGTTTACCAAAGTGACCGAAAATGGCGTCGAAAAGGACGAAAGTGGTTGGGCTTGCGTGAAGCTGTATCCCTAAGACTGCGAGATGAAATAATTGAATTTAACGTACGTTTTTAAATCACTGCATTTCTTTCCTTTTGGATATAAAGCAACGGTTTATCCACGGCTCTCTTTTAGACATTTTAAGACAATAGTCAAATTGTAGGAGCTATTACAGTGCGCGCATGGTTGGTTTACTTGTATCGTCGTGGGTGGGAAGCCAGGCTTCATTTATGGGTATCGTAAAACACCTCATGTCCACAATCGAGTTGCTGGAGCTATTACAGTGCGTGCATGGTTGGTTCAATTGTATCCTCGTGGGTAGGCAGCCAGGCTTTATTGATCAATAGCTAGCGACCAGTTTCGAACCTGCAAACCTTCGGTTGAAAGGCGTGGCACCAAACCGCCAGATTAACCGGCCGGACAAAACTACATTGCTTCGTGTGTCTTTGTTTTATAACAAAAAAAACAATTGCAAATACGAAATAATAATAAACAAATCAGGTACCTTTTATATTAAGTATGAGACATGCATCAAGAGCAATATAGTGAAATTGGATTTTACAAAAAAAGAGTTTATACTCTTCTAAGAGTGACCATAGTTTAAAAAGCACAAATTTCACAACCTAAACTGGTTTTAAACCCACACCCGTTTAATCCATACAAGCAAGCCACAGGAGTTTCATTCTTAAGGTGTTAAAACACATAACTTAAAACGTTCGCGTTACAGTTTCAAACTCGTGTTTGTTGAATCTCCAATGGACCACTTACAACAGCACAAAACAACAGTTGTTATTTTTAAGTACTCTGTTAAATTTCACAATGTCAAATGGCGACTGTCGAGTTTCTTTATTCCGGCAAAAGAAAGATACGGACAAAAGTCATTATCCGACAATTTATTGGTTCGATATTTAACCTGGCCACTTTCTACTCGATTACCTTGTTAAAAAGTTCAGGAATTCTGTCTCGATAAAAACATTGTATAAAGTATACAACACGCTATTACAGCTCGGCCACGTTTATGATGGGCAAGGTTAGTCACATTTATAACGACTGTCGCTTCTGTACAAAAACATAAAAATAAATTTCCTATCATAACAGTGTAAAGTTTCAAAGTACGTATGGCTATATTAAAATACGCATACTTATTTAATGTTCTAAGTGGGCAGAAAAATGCTTTAAACGTATTTTCCTGCGTATAGCAGATAGTGGGTTTGAACCCTCCATCCTTTGGACTGGACACCACAATACACAATTGTTTGTTGACCTCCAAAGTTACGGGTTCGATTCTCTCAGGCGTCTTCACGAGAAGAATCGTCTAGCATGAGCGAGCGAATTGCTCCACTTGAACCGTTGGAAGGAAGTTTTGATGACTTTCTGTGCAACTTTTCTTGGATTTCAACGATCGACTTTCGTCGCGTACTCGGCACTTTTCTCGAAGCGAAGATAATCTAAGGATTAGGTGTTACGGTTATTACAGCATATTATAGTTAGAAGATTTTCAAAATTTCTCGATTGGATTTATGTAAACTGGCTTACTCAGGTGCACAGTAATACACCTCATACCCATGGTCAAGTCGCTGGACCTATTACAATGTGTGGATAATCAGACATGACTTTCAATTTGGACGACTCATTAGATACCACTGGGTTGAAACAATGTAAAGTGGCTTGCTCAGGTGCACAGTAATACACCTCATGCCCACAGTCGAGCACAGTAATACATCTCATGCCCACAGTCGAGCACAGTAATACACCACATGCCCACAGTGGAGCACAGTAATACACCTTATGCCCACAGTCGAGCTCAATAATACACCCCATGCCCACAGTCGAATTGCCGGAGCTATTGCAGTAAGTGGATAATCAGACATGACGTTTAATTTGGACGACTCATTAGATACCACTGGGTTGGAGCAATGTAAAGTGGCTTGCTCAGGTGCACAATAATACACCTCATGCCCACAGTCGAGCACAGTAATACACCTCATGCTCACAGTCGAGTTGCTGGAGCTATTCTAGTCAGACACTATTAAGTTGGAGCAATATATACGTGTTGAATTACCAAGCACATTAATGCGAAATTACCAACATCGTTTTAGAAAAGCGAACAGTAGATTACTATAAAGTAAATTGTAGCTTACCTGTAATACTGTAACTGCTACAAACGGCAGAAAGGCATATTCCCCGATAGCGGCGCTAGAGAACGGGAATACGAACGACACGATCGCCCCTGTCATCCAGTAGGTAGCAGCAGAGAGGTAAAGCGCGGTCGGTCGAGTCGTCTGCGTGGTTAGTTGCGACGACAGAGCCACAAACGCGATCCCGGGCCCACCCATTACCGAAGTTGTGTATATTATTAACGTCGCTATGCTGAAGTACGGCAGCAAGTCGCTTAGGTCCTGCAGTGCGGCGAATATAACAAGACAAACAAGAGAGCAAGCGCAGATCCCGAGACCGGTTACCAGAAGCATTTTCGTCCCAATTTTGCGGATGGTTTGGGAGAAGAAAAAGGTAACGACGAACGTAATCAAGTGCATACCTGAGGAAAGAGAAATATATTTGTTACACTTATTATTAAAAAATGTTCAAGGGTTAAACAGAAGGTAAAAGAGAGATTCGTCACACTTATCCTAAAAAAAATGTAAGCGTTAAACAGAACTGTTTGATAAAGTCAATTTATAAACACATTTAAAACAGTATTTAAGGCTTGAATTAACGTTGTACAGCAATGCTTGTCATCTCGCTGAACTTCTTATTTAACAAAACTAGATTTGGGCAATGTCCGTCAAGTGCCCAAGGACACAACCAACCAGCTAGCGACCAGTTTCGAACCTGCAACGCTTCGGCTGAAACGCAAATCACTAACCCATCAGATTAATCTGTCGGAATATACTACCCATTTTGCAAAGTGGGATAATCCTACTAACATTTTAAAAGTAATCATACCAATCGATGCATAAGTCGCATTTTCCCCCTTTACTCCTGCTGTGTGGAAGATATGGTTGGAATACAGGGCGACAGCTGAAATCCCAGTCGTCTGCATACTCCCCATCACCAATATCGTACAAATTAACTGCTGACGGTACTTCGGTGTTTTTAGCATCTCCCAAATCGTTGCTTCCCTAATGTTTTGGTCCATTTCGATCTCTTTATTTAACGAGTTGAATTCAGAAGCAATCGCGTTTGGGTCTGGTTTTCTGAGTCGTTTCAGCAGCTTTAATGCTTCATCTTCGCTAGTTTTGTGTTTAAGAAGCCAGCCAGGGGTTTGTGGGATCCAAAACACGCTGGCTAAGTACACCAATGAGAACAGAATTGGTACACAGACAAGGTACGGCCAGCCTGTTTCACTTCCCAGCACACTAGGATGGCCAACTCCATTTCCCAGAGCGTAACCAAGAGGAACAACAATACCAGAGAGACTGAGGTGTTGTCCCAAGGTTCTGTGGGTCGTTGTTTCGGATATGAGCAAGGGCGCCGCCGTAAAACCGACCCCACGAGCGAAACCGCATAGAAAACGACCGACTATGATGCTCTCGTACGTTTTAAAGTACACAGCTACTGGGCCCATCAAAATGCAAGACAGAATACTGATGACGTGCGTGAAAATCAAGCTTCCTCGACGGCTGCAAAATAACCAGGTTAGGGTGGTAAAACGTGGACAAATATCTACAATTTATGCACAAAATATTTAATCATATTTGAATTTAAGGCGTTTGGTGCCTCAAAGGTCCGTAAAAGGTATATTCATGTTTTACTTTTGGCCGACAGATTAGTCTAGTGGTTCAGTGCGTAGAATATTAGCCGAAGGATTGGAGGTTCACACTGGTCTCTACCTAGTCGGTTGTGGTCTTGGACAAGGCACTTTACGGACATTGCCTGAGCCCAAAGGATTAATACTAACTTAAAGAAACGTGTAAAGGAAAACGCAAGGCGCGGTATTACGCGGGCAATCGTTGGATTATCCTTCTTCGCAATCACCTAAAGGTTTTAACACAAACTTTTAAAGTCACCTTGTGCTTACCGCAAGATTATCGGAGCCAGTGTATTGTGGTGTATATAATTAAGACGTTTTATTGCGATGTATATAATTAAGAATTTATTGGACTACAGCTACAGTTTAAACTATACCCACAAGGATAAGCTGATATTACTAAAACTTAATACAACTTGCACAACTTAGATGAATAGACATGGAAACACATTAAGTTATCCCCATAAGCTCGGCTACTACTTAACGACATAAACAAATTAACCATTCGCACAATGTAATAGCTCCACAAACTCGGCAGTAAACATGATGTGTCTCACGAAAACTGTAGAAAGATCCTGACTTTTCACCGGCGGATAGATAAAATTGAATTATTCACAAAAAACGCCGTGTAATCACCAATACCCACAACAATTTAATGATTTACAAAACTAAGATTAAATGTTACTTCCAACAAAAAGTACCTGAAATAACTGACAACAAATTGAGCAGACAGCGCCCCGATAAGCGAACCAACTAAAAGCATGGATTGTACAGATGTTATAAGAACCATCAGTGTCGTGTCTCCAATGCGTGTTTGGTAGCGATCCTGGAAAAATAGAGAGATTTAAATAAGTAACTTAAGAAACCGTTTTAGTTGATTCGGCTACAAATTTAAAGTTGATTCGGCTACAAATATGCTTGATTGGGACTTTAAAACATAATGGCATTTTTTGGCTGCGTTTATTAAGATTGATTAGGGAACAAATATAATGTCTTGAAAATGTGTAACAGATAAACAGGCAGATTAAGTAAATTTGCACATAATCACACTTTGAATAGTCAGCCTTTGAATAACCAGGTCAAATACAAATAATGCACGTCAAATATACTGGAGAGGTAGTAAAGCATTCGTCCAAATAATAAACTTAATTTAACTAAATACAGCCCAAATCCGTTTAAGATCGAGTTAAGACAAATAATAGATAGGACATTCATGCTTACATCCCCGTGAAGGGAAAACGCAAGGCGTTATCACACGGGTAATCGTCAGATTACCTTGCGTCCACTTCTGGTTAGGGGGACTAACGAAGTGTCTTGTATATGATTGAGAAGTTCCTTTAAATTAATCCACTTGGTTCAGGCGATGCCCGTTGGGGGTCATGCCTAAGGACACAGCCGACTAGCCAGCGACCAGTTTCGAAACTGCAGCCCTTTGGCTGAAAGACGACGCATTAACCTACCAAGCAACTCGAATCGCGAAAATAAATTTTCGCAGTCGTTCTGAATCAAGTATTGAGGGATCTGACTCGAGTCATCAAACCAATTGATTCGTGCTAGGTCGAGTCAAGTCAAGTCATTTGGCCGTTGTGACTCGGGTCAAGTAAGTTTATTTTGAAGTTCTACCTCGAGTTAGTCAAGTCATTTAGCCGTTCTGGATAAAGTCAAGTCATTTTGAAGTTCTGACACGAGTTAGTCAAGTCATTTTGAAGTTCTGACTTGTGTCAACTTAAGTCATTAGCCGTTTTGACTCGGATCAAGTCAATAAACTATAGTCTGACGTAAGTCAAATTCAAGTATTTGTAAACTTTGTTTAACGCCACCCACAAACTCTCATACCTCGAAGGTCTGGTTTATGAAAGCTTGAACGACCGGCGCTGCTGGATTGAGAGAGGTCATTGTAAACGAAAGCAGAAGGAACGTGCAGATTTGTGTAATGTACACAATAAACAAGCAGTAATTACTGCATACTGTTTTGGCAGCCATGTTACTCAGTCAAATCCTTTGAACTGAAATCGCTTTCAAGAAAAGCGCTGTGAGGAAATGAAATATTAATGGTCTTTGTTTTTTTACGAGATATCGGTGTACTTGGTACTTTGTGCGATATTGAGGGACATGATATATTCGTGGATAGATAGTAGAAGAAAAACATGAAATATTGACGAAAGTGTGGAACGACGTAACTTTTGTCCAACAAAACAGCTAGCAGATGTTCAATTTACACCTTTATTTTACGAAGCGCTTCTACACTATTACAAAATTTTACAGTAAACGGATACGCCGGCGCGCAGTCTAGCTCATGCTGTTTCTAACCGTATAAACATTGGGGAATCACCACCATTGTTACTCAGCAAAACACTCATTTAAATACGTGACTAAGGAATGGTACAATTTGTCACATCCTGCCGTGAGGTTCATTAATTGGTTATACGCTATCGTCCGGAAATCGGTGATGGGTTTTTACAACTCCTTTATTCAGAAACACTCACTTCTCTAAACGGCAATTAATTTACAATTCAAAAACAGGGGAAATTATTGGAATAAACAAATAAATTCTTTGTCATTTACTATGTAACCAAACATACTGCAACAGCTAACTTCAACTCTAGACCTAACACTAACCCTTACGCAATAATATTTAATAAATCAATCCCTTCCCCCACCACCAATTTTAATTTTCCCGTACTCAATCACGGGTTTAAAACACAGACGTTAAAACGGGCAATCGGTTGAACACCATTGCTCGACATTCGGATTACCGCTGCGATTACAGTGTGGTGTATAAACACATTATTTAGAAAGAAAAAACAACCAATACACTGGCTGAAGCAACGCGGTTAACTCATTTTTTCTTAGCCGACCGACTAACAATCTACTTTAAAAGCGATCTACAAGTGAGCACATAACATGACACCTCTAAATGTACGCCTGTACGTTTCGGTACTTTTAACGCTTGGCTTTTATTGACTAGATCACAACACAGTATACATGTAGGTTGACCTGATTTTGCATCAAAATGTAGCGATCACACAGCAATAGTTTTCGTTAATACGATTTTGTTAGTTTTACAACGGCGTGTAATATACTGTGTTAACGGGTCTTTGTAAACCAGTCGTTTGGCCGCTTTTAATTTATCGTTAACGTGCGATTCAGTGATTAGTTTGTGCAATGTACATTGAGGCAATAACTCGATACCAGAGCTTAACCCCACATTTGAGTATACATATAAACCTAAGGATAGGTATTATGGGATTGTGGGTAGTTGTTATAACTATTTCTATAGAGATAGTTATTACGGGAATGTGTTATTAGGGTTAATAAAGCTTTGTCTGTACGTTGCTGTGTTCTGAATACGACTGGTCTCTTTATGCCTGCTGATTCTCTAACTCACCACAAGATTTATTTCTTTACTGTTTTGTGATTTCTATATAAAACGCTTTACCAAATTCTCAGGTAATAATATGTTGGAATAGTTTATATTATATATAAGTAGTTTGCGATGTCAAAAAAGCGTTTTAAATGAACTGAACAATTATAACCAGCTGTGTGTTGTAAATGATACGTTTTTGAAACGGAAACTGCACAGCTGTTACATTACGTTTCGCGGTGAAATGGCTATGCATACACAAACAACAGTCGCTTAGGTACTCTCTGGCAGTTTGATAATGCTAGCTGCTACTGCAAAGAAAACAACTTTGGTTTGCAAAGAAATTGCGACATCTCTTGGGACTGTGCTACTCTAAGATTTTATTTGTAATCTGGTTCACAATTACGCTCAATTAAGACTAAATTTATACCTCGTTTACGCGTAATTAGAATCAGAAATCAACATTTGGGCATATTAATGTATCGGTTCGACTAACCTTTTTCTGTATCATTAGGGTAGCAAGGTTACCATTAAATAAAACGGAAAAGTTAAAATGCAGAACTAGCTAAACACGTCAATGTTAATTCCCACGCTATAACGTAGTAAAAAGCCAGTCGTAGCCATAAGCTTGCTTTACTGCCAATAAAATTGCTGCTTTTAAGTAAGAGCTGATACAGCTCGTTTCACAGTGCTATCATTTGTACGCTATTGGTGGACCTACTGTTCTAGCTGTAATAAAGACTGTTAGGCCAAAACCGATTCAGATATTTCTGGCACTTATGCTAAAATTGTTTCTCACAAAATGTGCCTAAAGGCTACGTGCTTTGCAAGCCTAGCATAGCTAAAGCACACTCTGCATTACAAAACCATACTCTGCATTACAAAGCCGCTAGCGTATTCGGTTATTATAAGCTGTTTACTAAATTCTCTAATCAATACGCCAAAGCTGTTTAAACATTAAAGTTAACAAGAGCTTAATTGTACAATGCAGTCTTTGTTAAAAGCAGCCGGCCCGGCTTAAGCCGTTTGCAAAGGTATAAGTAGTTGCCTTGTATGTACAGGCGGTATTTTTGCACAAGCGGAAATTTAAACACACTTTAATATCTCCGGAAATCCAGAGTTGCTAGAACGAGCTAAATTAATGAGGTTATTATACACTCGTTTAAGCATTCTGAAATTAACTTATTCTAAACTAAATCACTGGTTAACTGAAACTCGTTTATTAAACAATCGCCACTTTATACCGAATAAAGGCCATTTATACATAATTAAACATATTATATTTCTAGGTGTTTAAAAGTCTTCAAATCACTTATCACCTTGATTAGTTCTTTTCTTTTCGGATTTTTGTTTAGTTTGTTTAATTTTTTAATCAATTCTTCTTCTCTTCTGATCAAATTATTTGTTTTGATATTTAAAGTAACCAAACACTGCGTCTTGCAAAAACACACGGCTGCTGTTGCTGTAACAATGCCTGCTAAATGACTAAAACAACCAGACTGTACTGAAGAGCGTAGGGGACCATAGCCTAACCTACAGCAACAAAATTACGTGCAAACGCGGTTACATTAAGTACACAGTGAAACACGCGACACGCTTTCTTAAATATCTTCTGATGGAAAAAGTGCCTACAAAGAGAAAACACAGTTTTTTTAGGTTTACAAAGGCGCGCTCGACCATAGCCATAAACATGTACTTGTTCGTCAGTAAAAATGTCATCTTGCCGAATTGCGTCCCCGAAAACGTGCCGAAACAACGGTCTCGCTGTTTTATTATGCTTTAAAGCGGCAATAGATCATGCACACATAAATGGGATTCGAGATTTACGGCTAAACTTGGACAGCACATTCAACTGGTTGAAGAAAATGTTTTAGGTCAAATATTAAGCAACTGTAGAAATCAAAGTTTATCCAAAATTGCCTTTATTATATTATATCGATCGTTTTGTATTCACTGAATCCATGCAACGTGGCGCAGATAGACAGGTAGTGTACTTATAAAGGTTTACTTATGTGTTAGTGTATATGAACCGCCTCGAGTATTGCGGCGCGGATGAACAGGTTATTGTCATGGTTGATTTGAGTACTTATACAGAAATAAACAACGAATTTAAAATTTAGAAGATACACAGGTGGTGTTTTTATCAAAGTTAATTTATGTACTAAAATACATGATCGGGTATACTTCGGAGAGTCGACACAGACGGACAGGTGGCGTGCTTATTAAGTTTCATTAGTTGGTAAATATAATGAGGACTTTGGACAGATGTGTGCTGTGCATGGTTCATTTGTGTAATTATTTTTAAAGGACTTTGCACACGAAACACGGCGCCGTAGTATAAGTCAATTTATGCAAAGATATGATCGGTAATTGAAGTGTAAAGTATATAGACAGGCGGTGTGCTTATCGCATTTAATTTATGAGCACGTATGCATGGTCGGGGAAATGTGTAGAGATGGACAGGTGGTGCGCTTATGAAGGTCGATTTGGGTACAAAATTATTTAATACGGATTTGAAAATGTTGCGCTAATGGACAGGTGGTTTATTTATTGTTTTGGTTTTAATTATTTTTTTGCTTATTATTGTTATTTCGCTTAGGCTTGGCGGCCGCGTTATAGTTATTGAATTAAATCCTTTTTTAATGACGTGATTAACAACTGTTCGTTTTGCCGACTTTTCCTGTACCCGTGTCGTAATTTGATTTATTTGCCATTTTTTAATACCGGGGCAAAAGATGAATAAACTAAACTAACTAAACTGATGTAGGTCGATTTGGGTGCAAACTTATATGATAGAGATTTTGAAATATTTCGCAATGGACAACTGGCGAGGTTATTAAAGTAGGTTTGGGAGCCAATATAATATAACAGGTAATTTAAAATGCGAGACAAGTACACAGGTGGTGTTATAATCAACGTTATTGTGCTAATTGGGCTGTACTTAAGGATTTTGGAATGACTAATAATACATTAACAGGTGGTAAATAGCTGTACCACCGTTACTTCAAATAGTAGTTTTATTGCTGACATGGATTTTTATTACGAATAATCCCAAAAATAAGGTCAATGCCTTAATGGCTGCATCAAAGAAGATAGGTTTGGAATTCTCTTTCTTGTGCATTTGGGTGGGGTAAAGTAATGGGCTGTCACCACGTGGGCAATTGGTTACCTCACGCCCAACGTCGCGTCACCAGGCTCTTGCAGTTTATTGAATAATTTTGGATATGATATTCATGTTTTTTCCCGTAAATGGAAAAACGCAAGGGGTTAACACACAGTTAATCGTCAGATCACCCCGCGCCCACCGTTGGTTAACGGAGCTATTTTAATGTTGTGTATCATTGACTCGTTCCATCAATATGATGTAGCCCTATTAATCCATTGGGTTCAGGCAATGTTGGCTGACTGCCTTGCCCAAGGTCACCATCGATTAGCTAAATATTTCAATAATTTTAAACGACTGGGTTCAGACAATGTCTTTCATATTACCTCGCATAGTGATGGCTCATTCGGCCTGCAGTTTGGAGGGTATGAATTCGTAAAAGCTCCGGTAACCCTACAATGTGACCTGACGATTGCCTGTGTGTTAACGCTCATAGCGTTTTCCCAATTACGTTATAAGTATTAATTCGCACAGTGGTTATACATTTATGGTGACCCAGTTAGTTTCCTGTTATTGACAGCTTTAGATAAGTCGTTCCATATTTAATCACACATTCTGCCTTGTACACAAACATATGTTTCCTTTTTTTATAAAGCTACTCGGCCGCACAAACAGGATAGAAAAAATAATTTAAATTAATTTTAACATGAGCTGTCCGTCCCGTCATATTAACACTTTCGGAAAAATTTCTACATGGATATATGGATATAATGATGTTGTCAAGTTGTACCAGCAACCGCTGACTTGTAGATTTATTGGTCAACGGTGCTGGCTTGGTTTCATATGCCTCTCTCTCTCTCTCTCTCTCTCTCTCTCTCTCTCTCTCTCTCTCTCTCCCTCTATCTCTCTCTCTCTCATAGGCTTTTCTTTATTTCGATTGTGCTTTCTTTAATTATATTTAAGAAGCATTAACAAGCTAAAAATACGTATAAAAGTTACATAAGATACAAACCCAAACTAAACACTTGGAAACACACTGACACAGTCCCAACTTTATCAACCTAATTACTTGGTTTATTCATTAAAGCATAGGATAGGATAAGATATTCATGTTTATCCCCGTGAATGGAAAAACCAAGGGTGTTAACACACGGGAAATCGTCAGATCACCTTGCTCCCACCACAGTCGGGTTGATGGAGCTATTGCAGTGTGTTGTATATGATACACACGTTCCTTCAATTTAGAAGAACCCATTAATTCGATTAACAATAATTAAAAGTGAACAATATTTACCAGTCCCAAAATATTGGCTGTCAAAGAATAATCGGCACCAAAACTTCACAAAATTGCCATCGTACTTATATTCTTGGGTGTGTCGAGAATTTCCTTTGCGCAATTTATTCAGAATTTGCTACAACACACCCAAAGCGTATTACTTCAAAAGATTCAACACCATTGGGCATTTCTTCCTTTGCGTAAATGACTGATTACTAGTTTCATTGAAATTAAATTATTTTTCCCCGAAGAGGTTAAAAGATAGTATGTGACGCACTGATTGATTGAATGCAAATTAGCTATCCAGACATTTTGGTTTATAGTTTTCAGGTCTTTCGTGCGCGTAACAATAGTGCTTTTATGATTGCTTAAAATTATACCAATTTGACAGATTTTTAGAGGTAAACTGAGTTAATCTGTTTTCTTCGGAATCAAATGGAATCGATAATTTCTGGTTTGGACTGAAAAATAAGTTTTTTTTAATTTTCCGTAAAGTAGCGCTAGTAATCTGTTAGGTTAAACACCAGTACAGTCGCGCCAGTACAGTCGTGTGGCCAATTGGTGTAACCGATACATATACGAACTATATAAAAAAAACGGTGTAAGGGACGAGCCAATAATGGGTTCGAAACTTGGCTCGGTAAAAAAACACGCGAGCCAGTACACTCGTTTGGTCGAATGGTTAACGTGACCACATACGCCCCTGTTTAAGCGATGCTTGTGATAAAAGTAACGCTTAAAACAAAAATACCTAAACTAACATTTTACGAAGTTGCAGCACCGCCTCTGAAATCAAATAGAGGTAGAAAGTTTGTGTACAGGTTTTAAGTCCCCTACATCTGCTAAGTTAAGGGTTATCCGAGTGTCAAACTTGGTAATAATTTAATTTCTACTTTTACTCCGATTATTACTTTCGACCGATTTGAATATATTAAGTTTAGGGATCTCTTTTAAGTTAGGTTTAGGCGTACAACCGCGTATATAACTTGTATACTGGTTCTGGTATATTGCTGGGTTTTATTACTGGACTGTACGATTAGATTAATTTGGTGGAATTAGTGGTTGGAAGTACAATTCACCTAAAATAAATAAGTTGGATTATGACTAAGTTTTGATTAAAACGTCTTTTAAATGCGGTAAATTTTAGTTACATAATATAAACTCCTGTATGGTAATATGCGTAATGCCATCTATCCACAACAAGCTGAGATCATACTGAAAGGACGTTTCCTCTATCCTCAACCGGTGCCAAGTATCTGAATAATTTCCGTCAAAACACATCGTCAGCTGCAGAGACCAATTACATTTATATTTGTATAAGTTCTGTACTTCAGTGCGGATTTTATATGCATCGACATTTAAAGCCAAATATACCAGCAATGTGACTGCAAAATTATATTAAATCTATTGCATTTATATTTGTAAGTGCTGTTATTTTACGCAAGTAGGGATTATATAAGCATCGTTTGTTTAAAGCCAAATATACCTCCATCTTACAAAAGATTTGTCTATTCCTGGTCGATTTCCCCCCTTATGTATTAACTAAACGTTATATTCGTAAAGGGCCTGCCCCTGAAGGACACTAATACTTGCCAGAAGTAGTGTGCGATACTTAATTAATAAACTGAGAGTTTAATGTACACAACAGTCTTAACATACAAATGCATGTCTCTAGATCTATTTTCACGTTTTATTTTATAACTTTTTACTTTTTTTAATTTTGAAATGATTTTTCTTTCCAGTTCTAAGATATCTTCAAATGTGCATAAAATGCGGTAGACTGACCATCGTTTTCATATTCTTGGGTCTGGCCGAAGTTTCCCTGGCGTGATTTACCCAAATTTGCCACTATAAATACATACCAGCTAACATCTCTTAAACATTTATCTTTACTAATGTATAGGTTTAACAGCCACGTCATTTGTTCTCCTTTGTACTGTGTCTATTTACTGACGTGTTTAAACTACTGTAGTTTTGCCGTTTTATCCTGTCTCCTTAATTTGAATAAATTGTTTTATTCTTCTTTAAAGTAACGAAGGAGCAAAAATATAAACTAAACTAAAACTAAACATTAATATATTTTATTTCTTAAATTAATGGTTGAAAAAGTGTTGGGTGGAATGAAACAATAAGAAAAAAGGGTTTATGGTGGGTATGGATTATCCTTTTTTGCATTAAAGATCACTTTCGATTTGTGTTAGTTTTAAGTGTTAAGTTGTTCCATATACGCTGTAGTCTATTATATTTACCTGTGATTTTTCATTTTGAGGGATTCCCCAATGTAACACTTGACAATTAAAAGTAAATAATAGTATTATAGAGTATTAATGATTATCCCCGTGAATGGAAAAAACCAAGAGGGTTAACACACGAGCAATCGTCAGATCACCTCGCGCCCACCGTCGGTTTACCGGAGATTTTCCCGTGTGTTGTGAATGGTACAAACATTCCTTCAATTTTGGGTGTGTGAAGAATTTCCCTGGCGCAATTTTCTTAGACCTTGCTACTGCACATCCAAAGCTTATAAGTCAAAAAGATTCAACACGGTAAGGCATTTCCTCTTTTGCATAAATGAGACTGATCACTAGTTTCATCAGAATTGAATTTTTGTTCCCCGAAAAGGATAAAAGATAGTATGTGACGCACTGATTGATTGTATGCAAATTAGCTATAGAGACTTTTTGGTTTGTGGTTTTCAGGTCTTGCCGGAGTGTAATAGTAGTGCTTTTATGAATGCTTAGGATTATTCAAATTTGGCAGATTTTTGGACGTAAACTGAGTTAAAGCGTTTACTTCGGAATAAAGCGAAACCGATAATTTTTGTTTGGACTGGAAAATAAGGTTTATTATTAATTATCCGTCAAGTGGCGCTAGTAATCTCTTAGGCTTTTAATCAACGAAAACACGCGCACAGTACCGGTCCAGTTCCGATTCCATGTTTTCTAGTGCCTGCGGGCGTTCGAAGTACCGGAATATTTTTATAAAAAAAAAAAAAAAAAAACACGCGCACAGTACGGTCGTGTGGCCAAATGGTTAACGTGACCGATACATATAAGGACTTACATACAAAAATCTCTTACCAACAAGCCCCATCCTGGTTTTAAAACTAATGACGGTAAAAAAACACACTCGCGCCTGTTTAATCGATTCTCATGATAAAAAGAAACTCTTAAAAAAAAGACTCAAACTAATATTTCACGAAGTTGCAACGACGCCTCCGAAATCAAATAAAGAGTAGAAAGTGTGTGTATCATGACAGGTTTTAAGTCTCCTTTACTGCTTAAGGTAAGAGTTATCCGAGAGACAAACTTGGTAATATTTTAATTTATACTTTTATTTCGATTTTTACTTTCGACCGTTTTGAATATTTTAGGTTTAGGCATCTCTTTTAAGTTAAGTTTAAGCGTACAACCGCGTATATAACGTGTATACTGGTTCTGGTATATTGCTGGGTTTTATTACTGGGCGGGGCGATTGAATTATTTTGGTGTAATATGTGGTTGGAAGTACAATCCACTTAAAATAATTAAGTTGGATTATGATTAAGCTTTGATTAAAACGTCTTTTAAATGCGGTAAATTTAAGTTACATCATATAAACTACTGTATGGTAATATGCGTAATGCCATCTATACACAACAAGCTGAGATCATACTGAACGGACGTTTCCTCTATCCTCAACCGGTGCCAAGTATCTGAATAATTTCCGTCAAAACACATCGTCAGCTGTAGAGACCAGTTACATTTCTGTTTGTATAAGTTCTGTACTTCAGTGCGGATTTTATATGCATCGGGTCATTTAAAGCCAAATATACCAGCAATGTGACTGCAAAATTATATTACACTTATTACATTTATACTTGTAAATTCTGTTATTTTAAGTAAGGATTTCGTGTGCATCGTTTGGTTTAAAGCCAAATATACTTCCATTCTTATTGGTGATTCCTGGTCGATCAATGCCCCTATATATTAACTAAACGCATAAAACAAACTGTAACACGAAAGTTATTTAAGTTTTTCTCCAAACAATGTTTTAACTGAACTAATCTCTGTTAGCTGTCAAACACGTGTATACTAATCAATTGATTGAAGTTGTGTTAACTTTGTGCCATAATGTCTCAAGCCTACCAATTTTTTGTGTTCATTTACCAAAGATTACCCTGTGTCAATGCTAAACAATTAATTGCTGCATATTTATTTCCGTGAATGACGGAAACCCGAGTGGGGTTAACACACGGGCAATCGTCAGATCACCCTCGCGTCCATCATCGAGTTACCGGAGCTATTGCAGTGTGTTGAATATGATAGACACGTTCCTTCAACTTAGTAGAACCCATTAATTCGCTGGGTTCAGGTAATGTCCGTAAACTGCCCTGCCCAAGGACACAACAGACCAGCTAGCTAGCGATTAGTTTCGAACCTAAACCCATCGTCTGCAAGGCGATGTACATATCCACTAGACTAACCAGTCGGACGCAGATATTTTTTACCTAAAATATAAATTAAAAATTTAAGATTTTAAGAAATTAAATTCATAATAATATTAGATTTAATAAGAAAGCAAATCCTATTAATATTACGATCTAACATTCTTTAACAGACATGTAGTCAAATACTGGAGTCAAACACGGTCAATAAAAAACTAATATGGTAAAATTCTGTAGACAGTCTAGTTCTGCGAAAATTGTGCTTCTACCAAAGAATTATTTTCAAGATATTTTCTGCTTAGTGTTTACAGTAAGCGTTTGAGAAGAAGGCAGAATCAGTATAAAAGATAGAAGAATATTGTGGAAATCACATCACCAGCATCACCAATCATCATGGACAAAAAACTGTTGATTCTTCTTTTACTCGTTGTACTCGCTGTGGCCGACACCGAAGGCTATTATAACTTTGCAAGACGCCGAAGAAGATACAGCTTCCGTCGTCGTTCTTACTCCCTTCGTCGAAGACATGTTTTTAGTCGCCGTCGCTTCCATGCATACGATGAATCGTAAGTACTAGTTATAAGATTAGTGTTTAAGGAAAGGGTAAATTGATTTCCATAGTTTTAGTGAGCAGTTTCCATCCTTTCCTACTTCCCGCTTTCCCTCCCTTTAGCGTTGTCCGTTTTAATACAAAATAAGATATTGCCTCCTAGAGTAACCACAGTTAACGGCTTTTGTTTCAACTTGCAGATCTGAAATCAACGAGCCGGAACTCGAAGAATAAAAGAACGAAAAGGGTAAGAACAGAAATATTTTGGAAAAGCGTTACTCTAAATTTCGTATTCATATTGCAGGATTATACGAACAAATGTGTTCTGTGTCCGTAAAATAAAAAAATCAAATGGAATTCAGCTTTATTGGTTATGTTTTATCATTGATAGTTCAGTTTATAGCACAATATAACGCGAACGCCGGTTTATGTCGAACTTTGAAGGCATACATACCCCACAGTATAAAGTGCCTGGAAGTCTAAAGTAACGCACAAAAGAAGCTTGTATCACAGCTGTATATGCTGGCTCTGCTAACCGTTGATTTCGTCCAAAAACGACAACCACTGGGCACAAGAAGTTAAGACGTTTAGCACATTGATAATCTTATAATGAAATGACAGCCTAAAATTCACTAACAAAACCAGAGTCTGAGTACAACATCTAACGGTAGGGCAGTCTAAGAAATTCGTAACGAACCAAGAAGCAAAATTGAATCAGTTGAACTGTATGCATTTTGCTGAGTAAGCTTATTAACGAACAAGAATAAAATCCCCTTCCGTGAGTTGTCGGATTGCGAGAGTCATATCAGCTAAATACTGTTGGTTGGGGTCTTCAGATAAGGTAAAGTGCCAGAAATAGGCACCAAGTTTAAATCTTCTGAAACTCAACAGATCGTATTACTGCCGAATGCAGATATTCTGTTCTGAAATTTACTTTTCTACATCAATAACTATAGTCGGTTGTGTCCTTGGGCATGGAACTTAATGGATATTGCCTGAACCCAGCGGATTAATTGGTTCTACCAAATTGAAGGTACTTGTGTATCATATACAACACCACAATAGCTCCGGTAACCCGACGATGGGCGCGGGGTAATCTTACGATCACCCGTGTGTTAACCCCGATGGTTTTTTCATTCACGAGAATAACATGAATAACCTATCCTATCTTAGTAGTCTTCAGTCTTTACTTCTTATTCTCCCTTGACAGTTAACTTCATTGTAGCACTTTAAGAACCTGATGGGGATCGTTACCTGGCCAGTTTTTGTATTGTAGTCGGTATATGTTCACCATTTGGCCACACGACTGTACAAAAAAACAGTTTTAACTACACTGATTCACACATAAATAGAAATGTAAACAAAAAGCTAATATTCCTAACATTTTGTCTAGCAATTACGACATCTCCTGTAAATGTGTTGTGACAAATGTTAACAATCAGTGTTCAAATTGGTCTTGGGTTGTCCACCGCCGATTTAATCATTAAAACTGAGTATATATAGATTGTACAGTAGTTATGTTGTATTGCTGGGATTATTACTGGATCTTGTTGCTTGATGAAAAAAAATTATTAGATGTAAAAGCTCGATGGAGAAAAATTTCACTGAAAATATTGATGTAGGTTTGTGATTAAGATCAGCTTTTACTAAAACTTCTTTTTAATGTAGTAAATTTCAGTTACAATAAAAACTCCTGTATCGTTAAAATATACGTAATGTCATCTATTTATATAAAACAAGCTAGGATCATACTGAAAAGTACGTTTCCTCTTCTACCGGTGCCAATTACCTAAACAATTTCCGTCGAAACAAACCGTCAGCTGCAGAGAACAGACATATTTCTATTTGTATAAGTTCTGTACTTTAGTAAGGATTTCATAAGCACCGTTTTGTTTAAAGCCAAATATATCTGCAGTGTGACTGCAAAATTGTTTATATCCGTTCGAGTTTTGTCCTTATATCATAACTAAAGGTTTATCTCATTAAACAAACTGTAACACGAAAATTATTACGTTAGCTGATTTAAATCCAAATGCATTGCGAACTCTGTTCGCTGTAAATTACGTGTATATGCTACTTAATTGACGGAAGGAGTCTTAACTTTGTACCACAATAACTCAAGCCTACCTAATTTTGTGTTGATTTACCAAAAAAAGGTGTTTGTTTTATTTAATGAATTTTTAAACTGAATGTTCCGTGCTAGTGTTAAAATTTAGAAGAGTATGGAGTAAAATGAGAGACACTGCTACCAAAAATAACAATTCCAACCCGGATAGGTTAGGATATTCATATTTATCCCCGTGAATGAGAAAACAAAGGGGCTTAACACATGGGCAATTGTCTGATTAACTCGCGCCCACTATTCGCCGCCGTCACCATGCATACGATGAATCGTAATTACTAGTAATAAAGGGGAAAACTAAAAGGAGGGAAAGGCGGGAAGGAGGAAAACTGCACACTAAAATGAATATTGGGGCATTAGAGTTAGTTTTTAACATGGGGTTGGATTTGTTTCTGTTATTTCTGGGATTGAGATTAGTGTTTGGGGAAAGGGTAAATTGATTTCCATAGTTTTAGTGAGCAGTTTCCCTCCTTTCCTCCTTCCCACTTTTCCTTCCTTTAGCATTGTCCGTTTTAATACAAAATAAGAGATTGCCTTTTAGAGTATAATCACAGTCGTTCGGAACATGTGTTGTAACAGTTTTCTCCAAATCTTCTGTAATTTCACAGAAAGACAAACTCAGATCTTAAATCTCTCTCTGTCAACATCTAGTGTAGAATTTTTTCTACTCGGCCGCAAGCGCCGCAAGACCGAGAAAATTGACCGCTTATTGGCGCACAATCCGCTCAATACCCGTTGCGGCGATGTGTGCATTGACTGCGCAGAGCTGCGCCGTAAGCATTTTGTGACAGCTTCAGAAGGGTATGTGTGCATCCGATTTAACCCTCCAAGATAATTGGTTGGTAATTCCCGCCCGGAAGAACAAAAAATAATCCGCATTTTATTGTTTTTTTAGTGGAGACAGAATTTGGAACATTTCCTTCTGGCTTATGGCTTTGCAAAACAGTAAAATAGCCGGGCAGTTCACGCGACCGATACATATACCGAAATATATACAAAAAAGGTATCAATAAGCCCATCTTGGGTTTAAAAACTGAGCTATATAAAAAAACAGCCACGTTATCTTCTGAACCAGAATGAAAACAGACTAACAACGCTTATAGGACTTTATAACATCGCAAACGGATGTCATGAATAGACATTTTGCGTTCTAACAATGTAATCAGATACATCATGGCAAAATATGCAATAATTTATGTTAAAATATTTGATTTTATTCCAATTTGCTATAAAGTTTCTACCTTTTTCGGGCCTGGCTTTAAAACCATGATTGTCTCGTCGCCAAGAACCTTTTTTGTTTATAATTCCCTATATGTACCGGTCTATTTGGCCACACAACTGTACAACAACGTTTGTACCATTGTTTATATATATTAATTTAAATAAATCCAATGACTACGATCTGTAATACAACATTCTTGGTGATCCTCCGGTGTCCAAGTTTTAGTGCATCGCCGCCGATTGAGTTTCGAAAACATTTTCGATGACGTGCCGATATTGTCTGCTGATAGTGAACTTTGGATTCTTGCTAAAATAGCCCTCTATATTCTCAGTATTAAATTATCTTTACTTATACACCCCAAGGAAAAAGAACGATTTAAAAGCTAGTTACTAGCCAGATTATACCGTTTTACATCGTTTAGAGAGTTCTTTTTAAATTTTGCTATCATCGAAAAGGCAAAAATGGTTTTAATGACGATGATAGCGAGGGTTGGGGACGGTCTGGCTCTTGCCGCGTCCATGCAAGAAGATGAACAGGTAAATTTGAAAAAATCGACAAAATATATCCGAATATATTAGGATAGAATAATCATGTTGTGTATGTTTTACTTGTTTCTTTAATTTCGTACAACCCATTAATCCGCTGGATGGCACAACCGATTAATTCAGGCAATGTCCGTTAAGTGCCTTGCACAAGGATACAACCGACTAGCTAGCAACCAGTTTCATGCGTGCAAACGCTTTAACTAAAACAACACGCTAGACCAGAGGTGGGCAACCTTTTTCGGCCTGGGTGCCAAATTCGGCTAAAATTAATGGAAAAATCCTTCCGCGTGCCAACTAACAATTCGTGAGAACATATTTCTGTTTTTGAATATTTACTCCTACTATAATAGGAGTTGTACTATTTACCTAATATAGTAGGAGTTCTGTACTTTTGAATTGCACTAATGTGACATCAAATAGCTTTTTGTGATGTCATAAATGCCTATAGCCTGTAAGCTTTCATGACAAATTGTTTGTTAAGTTGATTGTAAGAAAAGTTGCCTAAAAACTTAATTTTACAGTTTATTTTTCGGGAAGCGTCGTTTAATTTTTTTGGAATGTGCTTAGCGGTCCCAGAAAATTGTCTCGCGGTCCCCAAAAGACCGCGGACCCCAGTTTAAGAACCGCTGTTTTACAGTAATGACTTTTAATTTTTATCTTTACTGCAAAATAAGCAAGTGCTGTACTATTACTGATAGAGCAAACCTTAGGCAGGTGAAAAAGTGTGTTCAACGATGAATTTTTACTCTTATTAACCCAATTTGATAAACGTAACGATGAGCTTATGTGAAATAAGTTACCGGTCTTTTTTACTTGCCGAAATATGCATTTATGACCTTTACCGATACCAAAGGACCTTACCGGTACATCCTACATCATGTTTAGCCTTATAACACTTTGTATCTTAAATTGCTAACAGAAGTAAATTAGGATGCTAAGGGTAACTGATATTAACTACATCTGGTTGACTGCACAAACGTACAATTTTTTCTCACGTTTGTCTGTGGCAGCCGGTTGCGAAATTTGCAAGCGGATTGTTGTACTCTTTGGTGTTTGTTGAGTAACAATAACACGGTAATAAATAATCAAATCTTCACAACTTACCGTAATAAACATTTTATGCACGTGGCCAAAGCTCAAATAAATAACAACTTTTAAGTTATCATCTTTAAGAGAAAGGAATCTAATTTCCTTGAACTAGCGTGCCAGAAATACGAGCTCGCGTGCCAAGTTGGGCACGCGTGCCAGGGGTTGCCCATGCCTGCGCTAGACTATACTAGGGTTTGTCATCATGCGTCCTTCTGATTTATTCTTTACCCTTCCGATGCGGCTCTTTTTAATTTTTATCCTAAATGTATTGAGTGCTTAACAAGTTTAATACCCATAAAATAGCAAAACAAACAGTAGAACACTTGCGTCTTTATTACACACATATAGTTGTTTTCCTTTTGTTGGAAAAATAGTGTTGCAACTACCAGTGATTTTTATTTGTGGAATATCGGTTTAAATGGCTTTTTAAGTGTAAAAGGTTGCCGACCCATGATCTTTACCAGTTTAATAATATAATTTACCCGGTAAATATATACTACCGGGTTGAAAAAAGCTCCAGTAACCCGATCCCGAGGTGATCTGACGATTGCCCGTGTGTTAACCCCCTTGGTTTTTCCATTCACGGGGATAAACATGAATATCCTATCCTATCCCATCCTATATACCATAAACCACATTTTCTCTCCCTACTGATCCATTATTCAAACATATTTATTTGTCAAATATACAGAAAAAATAAACAATACGAAAATAAATTTAACCGCAGTTTAACTAAAGAAACCATGGTTAACGAATCAAGTGTCACCTAAAAATAAGTGCTATTAAAATATGAACATAAATGACCTAAGTTAAACCAAAGTTTAAGTAGTAGTCACAGAGAAATGATGTGGTAATCTAAGCACTCTATCTAGGGTGCCTCTAAATACTACAGGTCCACTTGGAGCGCTTGGATTGCTTGGATCACTTAGATTGCTATGGAAAGTAATTCTAACCCTGTCCCAAACACTAATCTTTACCCCAGAACTAACTTTAAATCCAACCCTAACAAAATTATCATGACTTTTGTAATTGCGAAGTATAGTAAGCGATCCAAGCGCTCCATGCGCTCCAAGCGGTCCTGTAGTATTTAGAGGTACCGCTCTATCTAAGGCCACATAATAATAAATTAAAATATCAAAATAAATAATCAACCTAATCCCCCCTTTAATTTACAGACGGGACGAAGTCTTACTGAGTACCAGAACCAAGCCAAGATGTTGTTCCGTAAATTGAATAACCAGAGTCCTGACCGATGCACAATTGAATCTGGAAGAATGCTTTTCCAGTAGGTCTTGGCTGTACCTCTAATTAAATTATGATATTTTTACCAATCACTAACCACCAAAAAAGGAACTAGCTTTTGACCAAATTTTAACTTGTTTTGAATTTAATTTTTGTATCTCTCTATTTCCATCATTTAGGATTAACCAAGAATGGGTACCTACAATTACTACAGGATCGCAGATACAAGTTTTTACTTTACAACTTTACATTCATCCAGGATATAAATCCCTTAATATGAATTTTCTCTAATAACTTCATGTCAACTCATATATTTTTCCCGTAGCTATATGATCAAATAGCATGTGCTATCTGGTATATAATTGACCAGAGACAACTTTTAAAAAAATTATAGATAAATTTTTCATGACAATATGTACTTCCAATGAGCACTTTACAACAGTAAGGGTTGCAGTTTCGAAACTGGTCGCTAGCTAGTCGGTTGTGTCTTTGGGCAAGGCACTTTACGGACATTGCCTGAACCCCGCAGATTTATGGGTTCTACCAAATTGAAGGAACATGTAAATCATACACAACACACTGCAAGAGCGCTGGTAACCCAACAGTGGGCGCAATGTATTCTGACGATTGCCCGTGTGTTAACCCCCTTGGTTTTCCTATTCATGTGGGACAAACATGAATATCCTATCTTATCCTAGAACAAGGTTATTTATCTAATTCCCACAGCTATATGATAGACCAAAACATCTGCTATCTAGTATTGAATTGACTAGAGACAAGAAAATCATGAATAAATCCTTCATGTGAATTTTTCTTTATAACTTCATGTTAACTCCCGTCTCCCATATTTGTTCTGCAGCTATATGATCGACCAGAGCATCTGCTATTTAGTGCTGTGTGAACAAAGCTTTAGCAAGAAACTTGCATTTTCCTACTTAGAAGAACTTTCTTCCGAATTCTTTGTTCAATATGGGAATCGTGTGCAATCAGCTACGAGACCATACGCTTTTATTGAATTTGGTAAGCGCTGGTTGATAAAATAGTTTTTAAAAAATAGTGATAAGTTTTGTTCAAAAATGTTTTTTGGTTGTTTTTTGAATTTAAATAATTCTGACACTGTATATCAGGGGTTCTTAACCAGGGGTAAATTTTACTGATTGAAGGGGTAAATTTACTAAATTATAAGCTAAAGCAAACTTCAATTTTGCGTATTTTTTGCATACGTACAGAAAATGTTTACATTCGTGTGTGTTTACTGTAGTTTTCACAACTAAAAAAAACTATATTGATATGTGCCCTGGTAAAAAAAACGAAAAGATTTGCTTTACTTTTCTTGACAAAGGGCCACCAAGAAGATGGGGGTAAATTATACTTTTTTATTCGGAAAGCAGTAAACAAGACAAACAAGGTTAAGAACCCCTGTTGTATATGAATTAGTTTTTAAAATTTGATTTTTCCAGACACTTATATCCAAAAGACGAAAAAATCTTACCTGGACAGTCGAACACGAAGGAATCTTAGCGTTGTGTCGTCGGAGTTACAAGAAGTGCAGAAAATTATGGTTTCTAATATTGATGACGTTCTTCAAAGAGGGGTAGCCTTATCAGGTAAGTCATTTGTCCATCTGTTTTGCCATAGGAGGGTTGTTGTTTATCCCCGTAAATGGGAAAACGCAATGGGCTTTAACAAATCGGGCAATCGTCAGATCACCTAGCGCTCACCATCGTGTTTCTATTGTAGTGTGTTGTGTTTGATTTACACGTTCCTACAATTTGGTAGAACCCATTAATACGCTGGGTTCAGGCAATGTCTGTTAAGTGCAGTGCCCAAGGACACAACCGACTAGCTAGTGACCAGTTTTAAACCTGCAACCCTTTGGCTGAAAAGCGCTATAGACATCGGTCTTTCAGTTAAAGGTAGTGGGATCAAAACCCGCCACATGATAGTCCGGTGTCTCCGAAAGACAGTCTTATGGATGTTGCTTAACTGATTGAGCAAAAACTATGTGCAATTTCCCTTTCGTAATATGGGCACAGAAAAAACTTGAACATATTTACATTCAAACGTCTACCAGTGTGTAATTACTCCTGCACTCTGGAGGATAAAAATGAGCTTCCCATAAAGATCAATTTCTCTATGTTAGTGAATGTTATTTATATCACTTTCGAGGTTAAAACTTGATCTACAAATAATTTTCCATGCAAGCGTTCTTTTTTGCTTGGTTAATTTTGAGAGTTTGCCCACTATAGATTATTTTAGCATACGCTCACTATATTAGCACGAAAAACTGTTCGGAAGCGCATTTCTTGTGCGCAGAACCAGTTACTTAACTTTCTATTTTACAGACCTTGGTGACAAAGCCAGCAATCTCGCAACTTTATCGAAAAAGTACCAACAGGACGCACACTATCTCAATTTAAGGTCGTCCTACGCAAAAATCGCCGCCGTCGTAATCCTTCTTATAATTTTCATCATATACATACGATATTGGTGGTTGTGAGGTTAACTTAACAGGAATATTTAAAGTTTTAAAAGCCTGCCGTGACGCTATCCTCGTAGTTTATATTCTATCTGCTTCAGAGACAAAATTGACAGGCATTATGCAATAGTAGTCCACAAAAATGCTATTATTTCATACAGGTCACGTCTTAATAGCAAAAAAACTCGAAATTCTGTTTAAACTTTACATGGGACATGTGCTGTAATAAGCATTGATATAATAACCCTAGTTGTCCTGCCTACAGTGATAAACCTAAGCATTATTATCCTGTATAGCTTATTGATGCAAAATTATATGACATTTTTGCTGCATTTATGTAGACCTTGTTTTATTGAATGCTCGATTTATTATTTATGTTCCACTAATTTTGCAACTATATCTTGTGCCATACCCATAGCTTTAAAACGACCAAAAAGACCGTAATAGTCTGAACTATTACAATAGTGCCCATTCGCCTTAATAGTGTCCAGACAATATCTTAACAGTAAAAAAACTGCCAAAGGTTGTTTAAATGCTGTCTTCACTTACGTAAAAATCTTATTTAATAATAGTTACAGAATGTTAGAATCGCGTTCTCTGTTATGTTTGAAATGTGCAAACGCTCTTTATAAGTGGAAAAAAACAGTTGTTTAAATGCGATTTTTATTTATGTTAAAAATCCAATTCACTGAGTCTTAAACTGTTAGAATAACTCTCTCTTTCGTGTTTTAAATGTCCATACACTATCTAAGTGAAGCAAAACTGTTGACAGTTATTTTATTTTTAAAGGCTGTCTTTACTAAAATCCATATAAAAACTAAATCACTGGACAGTCTTAAATAACTGTTTCTTCTGTCGTTTTTGAAATGTCAAAAACTCTTATTCAAGTGTGCAAGTGGATAATCCATATAAAAACACTTATTCACTGGACAGTCTTGAATAACTCTGTCGTGTTTAAAATATCTTAAACTCCAAACTTTCTAAATGTATAAGTGGATAAAAAAAGGGACAGTTGATTTATTTTTAAAGACTGTCTTCACCTATTTAAAGACACTTATTCACTGTAAAGGTATTGGATCCGTGCATATGATTGTGTTGGATGGAGGCTTGGTGTTGCAAAAGTGCAATAATGATGTAGAATTGTAGATTGGTGTTTTACTGTCGCCATATTGGGAATATATGTTTGTTGAATAAAAGCAAGTTCTAACCAGAATTGTTGTTTTTATTAGGTGGCTTCTGTTAGGAGGAGTGTAGGATATTCATGTTTATCCCATCGAATAGGAAAACCAAGGGGGTAACACACGGGCAATCGTCAGATCACCTTGCGCCCATCGCCGGGTTAATGTAGCTATTGCAGTGTGTTGTATATGATAGACACGTTCCTTCAATTTGGTAGAACCCATTAATCCGCTGGGCTCAGGCAATGTTTGTTATGTGCCTTGTCCAACGACAGAACCGACTAGCTAAAGACCAGTTTTGTTAATTACGGAAGGCAACAAAGGTTATTAGTCACTGAATGACTGATTTTTTATTTGTTTTTACTGAGTTAAGTTTCGAAGCCATGAAAGTGCTTGTCACGTCATGGCTGTGGTATATGAATCGGGTGCGAGATATATCCGGGCAAGCAATGAATTGTTAATCAAATTCCAGGGCACAGTAACAGTTGGAACCATAAATAGAGGACGGAAAGACTCATACTGGATTACAAGGAGCTATTGCTGCTTCTTGTCCGTTTTTGAGTTCTACTTATTTGTAACGTTGTGTTCTTTTTGGATTATGTTTGGTTGTGAATATTCTATCCTTATCCAGCCGCAAGGCAAATCACTACAGCAGTGCTTCTCAAATGGTGCGCCGCGGAGCACTGGTGCGCTACAGGGTTTATCTAGGTGCGCCACACTTGCATTTCGTAATATAAGACGAAGTGTGCGTAGATCATAAACTACTAAATGGTTAGTGTCTTGTTCGTTCTTTTCCGATGTAACGTTAGTTCTACATTAACTTTTGAAAAGCAAGAGCGCTCAAGAAACAGTCATTTCGTTATATGGAAGTTCGGTGATTAAATTAGTTTAATTTAACTTTTAATTATCCATATTTTTCCTAAATTGTTAAGTATTTAGCATATTGTTTTGACTTTTCATGCAAAGTGCGCCCGTTCGTTTCTTAAAGGGGAACTGAAGTCAATTTTAAGAATATCTTAATAAATGGAAAAAAATACGCTGATTTCAAAAATCAAATCAGTTTCTTCCAATATTTTTTGGTTAAAGAGTTATGAGCAAATATGTATTTCATTTTATGTTAGGGGATTTCCCGTATTACGTCACTGACGTTGTTGAGATTTCGTGCCTATATGCATTGTATACAATCATGTGTCAGTTTAGAAGTGAATTAGTAACAGAAGCGCCTACAGGAGCGTTGTATTTTCGTTTTTATTATGGAGACTTAGCATAACACTTGTCATATAGTCTTACTGAACCAATGTACATGGTGACAGCTTACTTTAAGCGCGGTCATTAAGGCCTGCACGGTCCTGGACTGGACCTAAGCTGAATGCTGAGGTATACAGATCTCGTATTTAAATGACTTTAGAATAATAAGTCTTAGCAATTTATATCATAAATAATAAAAGTGAAAACAGAACAAGAAAACTATAACAGAATGCATTAAACTGTAACTGCCAGCAATTTATAGAAATAAACCAGCCATTAGGAAAAGGCTAGACTATGCGGTGGGAAAAGCCTATTTCTTTCATGGTTTACCTTGGCTGTTTGTATAATGTTTTGCTGTTGTGTATGTGGTGCATTTAATGTCTGCTGTTATTGAAACTGAGCATTAGCCTACTGGTTGAGTATACCACTTATTGCAAAAACCAGTTAATCCACAGTTGAGTAGCTGATGTGTAGTCTGACAATAAGTACACAGCAAGCACTCAGATAAGTAAGTGAAGAATATATATAATAGATCTTTACTTAACTACCCAAATAAGTTAATAAGAATATACCACATTTCTAATTTAGTTCTTTTTATTAGATATTGTAAAATGCCTAAAGTTAAGCCACTGAGAAGGAAGAAAGAGTGATTGGAGTATATTGTTTCCTATTACAGCACACGAAATTCCAATCCACCTGTGCTCTTCCATCGATTTCCTTACAACGACAAAAAACGGTTGAAGCAATGGATACAACAATGCAAGCGTTCTAAACTACCTGGAAAAAGAACCGCAGTGTGTAGTGCACATATTTGTGACAAGGATTATCATAGTAAAATTGTATTTGACTCCAATGGAGTAGCCAAGATGATGAAAACAAACCACTTGGTGAAAAATTATGATTTTAAACATAGTGATCAACCCAGTACATCAAGTGCAACTTCAAGAACTTCTTTATCCAAGCAGATAATTGAAAAATAAGGGCTTTTAGTAATGCAAGTCCAGTCTGGCATTATTTTGTGCACACATGCATGTACATTCATGCAGCATAAACATTCTTGCGGTGTGTCCATAAGAATACAGTTTTTGCAACGGCACCAAGTCATGTCAATAGGTAATGTTTCTAAATAAACATTTTCTTCTAGGGGGCTTGCATCTTCAAAGATACTTTCAGACGTTTTCCTCGGTTCAAACGCACATGACTAAATTTGTGTTGTTTTATTGTGTACAATAAAACTTCTTTCATCCATGCCAGAATGCTGAAAACTGTCATCCATTTTAGTGTTACAACATTAACTTAAATTTACTCTAGAAATGAAGAAAACAAAAGAAATTTGTTAAAACTTCTATGCATATGTATACCAAATCTCTCACACTCTCAGTTTGTAGCCTAGGGGTTGATCACAACATTGCTAGTCTACGTTGCAGATTATGGCTATATATTGAAAAGCAACAATCATGAAAGAAATAGGCTGTTCCCGCTGCATAGTCTGATCTTTGATTGATGGCTGGTTTATTTCTATAAATTGCTGGCAGTTACAGTTTACTGCCTCCTGTTCTAGTTTTCTTGTTCTGTCTTCACTTCTATGATTTATGACATAAATTGCTAAGACTTATTATTCTAAAGTCATTTAAATACGAGACCTGTATACCTCAGCATTCAGCTTAGGTCCAGGATCGTGCAGGCCTGAATGAGCGCGCTTAAGGTAAGCTGCCACGCGGGTACATTGGTTCAGTTAGGCTATATGACAAGTGTTATGCTAAGTCTTCATAAAAAAACGAAAATACAACGCTCCTGCAGGCGCTTATGTTACTAATTCACCTCTAAACTGGCACATGATTGTATACAATGCATATAGGCACGAAATCTCAACAACGTCAATGACGTAATACGGGAAATCCCCTAATATAAAATGAAATGCATATCTGCTCATAACTCTTTAACAAAACAATATTGGAAGAAACTGATTTGATTTTTGAAATCAGCGTATTTTTTTCCATTTATTAAGATATTCTTAAAATTGACTTCAGTTCCCCTTTAAATGGTTTCGGGTGCGCCACGAGGTCAAAAAGATCGAGAACCGCATTAATCCAGTAGGTAATAGTCAAGTTCGTTGCCATCCTGGTTAAAGATTCCCGATTCCCGACCAAGATTGTGAATAGATCACAAAGTCTTGGTTGGATATTCCTTAAATATTTCTGGTTTATTTTACACACCCCTATTGATTGATTTTTTTCTTATACAAGCAAAAACTGAACCTGGAATTTGAACTACAGTTACAAATGTTGGGAAATCCTACTAATTCAATTTAAAAATCAGTTTTGCATTAAATTAGAACTGATTTTCTAAAAGAGTTAGGTTTCATTTTTGGATATTTTTCAGACATTTATAACCTATTAAAATGTTGCATTTTTTCGTTAATAACTAACTATACACAGGGAAAACTAAAAGGGAAAGGGGGAAGGCGGGAAACTGCACACTAAAATAAATATTAGGTCATTAGAGTGAAATTTAAAATGGTTTTAGAAGGAGGGTTATTTCTGGGGTTAAGATTAGTGTTTGGGTAAGGGTTAAAATTAATTTTCATAGTTTTAGTGAGCAGTTTCCCTTCTTCCCGCTTTCCCTCCTTTTAGCGTTGCCCCCATACACTGCTGAACAAGAGGTAAAACGGCAGCAATAAAACACAGGTTTTGTGGTGATTTTATTTTGCGAATCGCGCGCAATTTAACGGTTGGACTTGGCCACTCTCTCCAGTTCATCTTTCTTCTTGATGGCGTACGAATTGGATGAACCCTGGATTAAGAATAGGGTTAAATACACTGGTAAAAAACTAGCAATTGCAATAAATTGAGAAAGCAGCTTTAATTGTTATTTGCTTCCCCTTCTAATTCTAAAACATTTTTAGGTTAATATGCATGATCTTACCACACATATTTCTTAAATATTGGTTCTCTAATGTGACGAATAGCTTTGTGATATTGTTTTGCCTATCAGTCAAAAGTTTATCGGTACCAAAACTGTTGGTTGTGTACTTTGTGCAGCACTAAGCAGACATGCACAGAACCAATTGGTTAAATGGGTTTTACCTAAACACACCGCAATAACTCCAGTAACCTGATGATGGATGCAAGATAATCTGATGACTGCCCATGTGGTAATGCCCCTTACATTTTTCCATTGACAGGAATAAACATGAATAACCTATCCTATCCTAAAACTTGCCTACTCAACGATTACCCTTGTAATAACACTCTTACATAGTCAAGAGATAATCTGACGATTGCCAGTGCAATAACTCAACTTGCATTTTTCCATTCAATAGGAATAAACATGAATATCCCTACACATCCCTATACATGAATATCCCTACACATCCCTATACATGAATAACATGAATATCCCTACACATCCCTATAAAACACGAATATCCCTACACATCCCTATACATGAATATCCCTACACATCTCTATACATAAATATCCCTACAAACACATGAGAATCCCTACACATTAACCAGTCGTATCACCTTGTGCGCATTAATAAGCTCATCAGCCAAGCACTCAGCGATTGTTTTGATGTTTCTGAAAGAAGCTTCTCTGGCGCCGGTACACAACAACCAGATCGCTTGGTTGACACGTCGAAGTGGTGAAACGTCCACGGACTGTGATGTAATAATGGTGATTGTGTGTTGGCAAATAGGGGTTGATGTCACTTTAAACAAGACGTTACAATAAATAACACATGATCGCTTAGTTTTAATATAAAAAGTACAATTTCGGCCTTTTGCTGAAAACTGTCCTAGTTGCAAAATGGGCAACTACAGTTTTAAATGCCAGAGTTGACAAAATAAAAGCGTGGGACTGAAATCCGTTTAAACTTTATTTTACAATTGACAAACTGGTTAAAATATCCATGATTTTTTTGTTGCTTAATTAGTAGATTTCATTTATATACTGGCGTCTCAGAAATCGCATTAAAAGTTATCGCTTGATTAATAAACCCTGGTCACTTTTTGATAACTTTAGCCATTTGCCCAGTTAACGCTTTTACATTTTGTTGCATTATAATGTGTGGGACATTACTGCAGTTTATTTTACCCAATTAATCCACTGGGTTTACGCAATGTCAGCATAAAGAACCTTGCTCAAAAACGCAATTGAAGTTAGCTAGCAGATTCGATCCTACCATTCGGCCATACGATGACAGACCTTTTAAACAACCATACGACACAAAAAGAACCTTGCTTAAAAACGCAACTGACTAGCTAACAAGCAGATTCAATCCTACAACCATATGATGTCTCAAACGACACGACTTAATGCACCAACCTGTCTCCTGACGGTACCGGCACGACCGATACGTGTGGAGTCTTCACGTGGGCCACTGTTGATGATCGCGTTCACCAGGATTTGAAGAGGGTTCTGAGTTGAAAAACATATCAGAATGAAATAATGGAAAAAGTTGCAAAAGTTAAACCACAAAATTTAAAAACTTTTAAAAAACAAGACACATTATATCTCATCTCAATTTGTATCAAATTCAAATTTTTTTAAACTGATTTTTCTGACCAAAAATTCAAAACATCACATTAACGACAATTTTCTAATTTTTTTCATCATATTAACGACAATTTTACCTCGCCGGTGAGCAGATGAATGATCTCGAACGCATGCTTGATGATGCGAACGGTAAGCAGCTTTTTGCCGGTGTTGCGACCGTGCATCATCATTGAGTTGACGAGGCGCTCGACAATCGGACATTGCGCTTTGCGGAACCGTTTTACCTGGTAGCGACCGGAGCTGTGCGGCAGGAACTTTGAGTACTTGTCTTTTACCGGCAAGTAGTCCTGAAATGGGGAAGGGGGAAGTTAAAGCATGAATGAGTATATACAGTAAACGCTTCTATGTTTTCTATTACTAAATGGGGTTTTCGCACTATACAGGATTACAGATACAAATTGAGTACTTGTCTTTCACCGGCAAGTAGTCCTACATATGAGTGAATATTACAGCGCGAGTATATGTTGTATAGTAAACGACTAAACGCTTCTACGTTTTCTATTATTAGATGTGGAATTTGCATTATACAGCGTACAACTTGAGCACCGTAATTGTGCTTTACCACCAAGTTCCAAGGGATTCTGTAGTATTAGAGGCACCCATGCAATTGCGAAGAAGACATGCATTCGGATTAAATATATAAATTTTAAATTAAAAAAATAGCGGTGGTGAATTTTGCTACCTAATAATAATAGTAAAGGAAAATATAAATAAATAGATTACAAATAACAAAAAGATAGCGTGGTGAATTTTGTGTCTAATACTGACTTTACAGTTTTGGAATAATAAGTCACAGATTGGTTATCTTGCTTCAGCATGCCATTAAAAATATGAAATAAATAAAATAGAAATAATAAGTATATAAAAACCAATGGCCTTATGATACCCATCGTTCATCTTAAACACTCACAGTGAGAGAGATGTCATTGATCTGGACATCGCTAGTCGTCCATTGTCCGAACAACTTCACTTCAGGGGCTTCCGCCACAATAACATCAGCTTCGTAGTCGTCCTCCATCTGCAATTAGCATTGTGATGTCATAAGGAGTTTGAATGTGTGTTATGAGGGTGCCTCTAAATACTACAGGACCGCTTGGAGCGCTTGGATCACTTAGATTGCTATGGAAAGTAATTCTAACCCTGTCCCAAACACTAATCTTAACCCCAGAACTAACTTTAACCCCAACCCTAACATTATTATCACGGCTCTTGTAATTACGAAGTATAGTAAGCGATCCAAGCGATTTAAGCGATCCATGCGCTCCAAGCGGTCCAAACGGTCCTGTAGTATTTAGAGGTACCGTGTTATGACGTATGGAGCGACACTAAAGAAAGGGAAAGAAGGGAAACTGCTAACCAAACTTATAGAAATTAATTTTAGTTTAGTTTTAACCCTTCCCTAAACACAGAACTAACCCTAACTCTAATCCCATTTTTAAAAAAACTAACTCTTAATGTCATAATCTTCATTTTACTGTGCAGTTTTACTTATTCCCGTTTTTCCCAAACGTGTGCAAAATATCAGGACCCTGGTATGGGGATAGCAATTTACAGATTGTTTTGGCAAAAAATTTGAGCATGATGTAGGCATGCACAAGACAAAAAAAACACCTCAATAAATGATCACAAAAAAAGGTTTATAAAAACAGGATTTTTTTAATTTCTAGTAAAATATTTGGTCGTAAATTACAACCCCAGTTTTCTTACCAATTTCAGTGTTAGTTTAGAACTGTTCACGTGAAATCGATTTTAGATAAGTTTTTAACGATTTTGCGACTTATAAACACGCACAGTAAGTTAGAATAGCGTTTATACAGCATTTTTGTTTTAAAAAGTACGAAAAATAGTTTGTTTTACAGTAAAAATATGTAAAAAACGACAAAACTTACATTTATTCTTGGCGACTTTTCGGAAAAGGCAAAAACGAAGAAGGCGCAGAGAAATTACACGCGATCTTCTGACCACATTCGGCGCTAGAGTGGTCATTTTTTATTGAACGGGGCTGAAACATGCTGCAGTAAAACAAATAAAAACCGGCGTAAAATTTACCAAAAAAAATTTAAGGTATACTTAAATGACATCATTAAAAGTTACGCAAGAAATATGATAGAGACAAATGCGCTTTTTAAATTTATTTCAGCATAAAGTATTGATTTGCGAAAGAAATTTCAGTTTGACTAAAAATTCTTGATTTTTTTTTATATTTTTCCAAAACCGACCAAAAGCAATGACTAATTATTAATAAAATTATCTTTTTGTTTAAAAACACAGATTAAAACATTTTTTTTCTGATTCTATATTTAAATATCTTTTTCTATATTTGAAAGTTGGGCTCGATGGCAAAGGAGAACGGAAGTCATATAAGCGATCTGAAATCCGGGCGCTCGGCAAGAAGCGATATTTCAATTAGGCAGCTGCGTTTCAAAGTGAGAGGTATCGATTCACACAGAACTAAAAGCAAAGTCTCTGAAAACTGTCTGCAAAGGAAGTGTCTTAGATGGTTTGACTTTAACAAAAGGAGATTTTCAAGGTAGGTTTGTTCATTAATATTAAAATCATTTACTTCTAGACAGACAGGTAGCCTTTCGTTTAAACAGGCACTTTATATTGAATAGTCTATATCTTGAATTACATTATTTTTTCGCACACGATTCGTTTGAAACGGGTTTTAGATTAAACATAAATATATATCCTATACACAAGGAAAGTAATACTACAGCGTCTATGGCCTACCGTTACTTGGTTACTTAGAACAGAAAATATATATAACTGAAAAAGAAATATTTGAATGTAGGTTGTGCTTTTAAAATTCTGGCTAACATGCGTGAACGCCAAAGATTAAACCGTGGAGACAAAATTAAAGATAATTTAAAGGCGACAATCAAAGTAATTCGATGTGACGTCACAAATCCTTAGACTAATATAAACAGTAGCTTAGTCCGAGAGGAGTATAAACGATATATCGCATATCTTATTAAACTCGTATATATTTTAATTCTGGATTGAAATATTTCTTTGCTATCAAAATAGACAAATTTAAGCAAGGCATTTGGGCTTTTGCTATGTCCTCGGCTAGGGCAAGATATTTTTTAATAAAGAAACCTCTTCCAAAAGTAATTTGGCTACAGTATATTTTTAACTACATGTGAATAATTTGAACCCTAGCCATTGGCGAATTTTATAGCGTTAGCGAGTTCACTAAATCAATTATCGGCAATTTTTAAACCATCAATAAATTCCTTAAACCGAAACCAATGTTTGTAAGTTTTTGTTTGTTTATTTCTGTAAAGGGGTTTGTTTAATTACACTGTAACGTTGAGAAAATGTGTATAATCTCTTTTTGCCTCCATGCTGTGTGTGTAAATGTGGCCAATTAAAATACATTCAGCATAGGATATCAATGTTTATCCCCGTGAATGAGAAAATCAAGGGGTCAGTTCAGTAACTTGCCCAAGGACACAACCGACTAGCTAGCGACCAGTTTGGAATCTGCAATCTTTCGGTTGAATTGCGTCGCACTAAACAAGCAGCATAACCAGTCAGACTAAAACGAACCTAAAGGCGATTGTGTTAACCCCCTTAGTTTTCCCATTCGCGGGGATAATTATGAATATCCTATCCTATAATAGGCTCGTCATTAAACCCGTTTTTTATAAAGAAAGTGTAAATAATTGACCGCTTTCGACTTAATTGACCACACAATCGTTTCGATAACTGGAACTAAATTACCATTTCCGTTTGGGGGTCAATTTTCAATAATTTTCGGTAACATAATAGTTAAACCGGCTTCATTTTGTTTTGGATGTAATTAATTAGGCATCTAGGAAGTGTCGGGTTTATCTTGGTCCAGTACATTGCTAAGTGATGTAAGAACACAGATATATTGGGTTATACGCAGTGATGGGATTCAAAGTTTTAAGAACACGTTCTATTTTGTATCGTACTTACTAACAACAGGTTCCCTAAAGAATTACCACAAAGCCACAGCACCAGTAGCTTATTAAGTTTGTACTTTGCCAGTGTGTTAACCCCCTAGGTTTTCCCATTCACGGGGATAAACATGAATATCCTATCCTCCCACTTGTGTGATATTTCAGCGGACATGACCCTGCAAACTCTGATGCTTTTATAATATTTCTCTGTACATCAGTATTTTATATACTGGTTGGTATGGGAATTTAAAGACACTTTAGTTCGCATAAGTCATCGTCTCATAGTGTGAGGAGTTCTTTGTATACCCGGGGGTAGGGAAAGCGTAGGCATCGTTACCTACGTATTGCATGGGTCGCTTTACCGCACACTTTTCTTCCAGACTTAGTGAAAACTTTTTTTAGGCATTTATTTTTTTTACTTTTAGTTTTTTTTTATGTGGGTTTAGCGGCCACATCTAATTTTACCGAAACTTTATAATTGATTGGTTTTTAGACGTGTTCTAACGACTGTCGTTTTGCCATTTTTCCCGTTTTCCAAATTTTTATCAAAGCTCCTGCTTCGTGTTTTCATCGTGGAAACAAAAACTAAACTAAACAGCATTAAAAACTGACGTCTTTACAAACCCACGCAATTGCAATAGGTGTTATATTGCATTTTATTGCGTGGGCTTCGAATACCCACTCGCAATAATATGACTGATGGTCTGGCGTGCTGTAGCATTGCGACAAAAAGGATGATAGTTTAGTCCTTTTAATTGTATAGACTTGATTGTGTGGTTATTTCACGTTCTAAAATAGAATCGGAAATTCATTTTTTATCCATGTAAATGTGAAAACTGCACGGGCAATCGTCAAATTGGCTCTCGACCTAAGGAAGCGTTTTCGTTTACGTAACCGTCAGATTACTTCGTTACAAATGTCGGATTACCATATTTATTTCAGTGTGTTATATATTTGCGAGACGTTCATTTAGTGGAACCTATTAATCTACAGGTTTCAAGCCATGTTCGCCCATTAGTTAGCGATCAGTTTCGAAACCCCAACCTTTCGACTGAAAGGCGACGCACTCGCGCTCAACGTCTGGTTATTGCAATGGGTTAAATACGAGACAATATTCTACCGTTTTTCTACCAGCCTTAGCAGATTACACTATACGTAGAAGAGAACTGTCTAGACTGACTCTGTTTAATAAGAAATATAGCGGCAAACGTACCATGAACCTTATTTAATGTTTGGGACGATTGTTTGATGTTAGAGCAATGAAATAAAGACGTAAATGGTAAGGAACCAAAATCATTTACCGATTTCAGCGTTTTAATTTGGTATTGCTAGTGTGGTAATATTCAATTTAAAGGTTTCTAGGATAGGTTGTGTGCCTTAACGCTTGCTTCCTATCTTAAGTGACATTTTTAGCCATCTTTGCGTTGAGCAGTTAAATTAATGCGCTGGTGGTTTTCGGTCCCCCACTAACCCACCAAGCTATCTAGTAAAGCAAGAGTCATGAGTTTAATTCTCATCCAAGGTCAGATTGGTTAGCTTTACTTTGAAGGACTTTTCATAATATGCAATATCCCCTAAGTGCATTGGACACAACCAACTAGCTAGCGCTCAGTTTCGATATAACAACCCTTCGGATGAAATTCTCCTTTTTCTGGAATGCAGGTTCTGCCTATCCGCCGCCGAAGATACCATTCGCTTGCTATATATATTTTTTTTACAGAGCCAAGTTTCGAACCCACGATGGGCTCTTTACTCGAACCGTTTTTGTATAGGAGTAGGTATATGTATCGGTCGCGTTAACCATTCGGCCACACCACCGTTCACAAACTCACCAATTTGAGACTGAGCGGGGTTGAAGTTATTTAGCGCCTCTCGCTATATTAAGTCACGTTTTGCTGTAACTCGAATATCCCTCCCCTCCAAATCAGAAACGAACCGCTGGGAAATGAATAATTAATGCCGAATGGCGCTTCAATAACCTCGGTCTCGCATTGATTACATTCAATTATTCATTCGCCCTGCTTAACCTGCACTTACATCACAAAATGTGTAATGTTACTTGGACTGAATATTCGAGAGAGTTGTTTTACCGGGCTTAGTTTCGAACCCATGAGATGCTCGTTTATAAGACCATTATCGAGAGATCGTCTAATTATACCGAAACTTGATAATTTATTGCTTTTCAGACGTGTTCTAACGACTGTCGTTTTGCCATGTTCTAACGACTATCGTTTTGCCATGTTCTAACGACTGTCGTTTTTTTTCCGTTTTCCAAATTTTTATCAAAGGTCCTGCTTCGTTTTATCATCGTGGAAACAAAAAAATAAACTAAACTAAACTAGATCACTTTGTCTATACTCGGGGTATTAAACGCCAGATTATTAGGTTAAAATACTGCATACGGCCGTTTGGTTGAGTGGTTAACGATACCGATACATATACCGATTCTGTACAAGAACGGTCTTGACGAGTCTATTACGGATTCTAACCTTGGCTCGATTAAAAATAGGTTGCAGCCCATGCATTTTGATTGGTATTGACTTACATACCACCTTGGAAGATAACAATAAGACTTTATAACGATCCTTTGAACCCGTAATACCCTTGTCACCAAGTTTATTTTAAATATAATGTATACAGTTCGCTCGTGATAAACATTCGCGGTTTAAAGTCCGGCTTTATTTTACTTTGGCCAAGTTTTAAAATACATGGCGTGCACGACAAGTCTGACGACTCCATTCGCAAAGAGTTACAGTATGGAACTATTTTGGTCAGGAACGTCTCTTTGGGAAAACTACAAGGAGGAAAGCGCGAAGGAAGGAAGGAGGGAAACTGCACACTAAAATAAAGATTATGACATTAGAGTTAGTTTTAAACATGGTGTTGGAGTTAGAGTTAGTTCTGGGGATGAGATTAGTGTTCAGGGAAGGGTTTAAATTAGTTTCCGTAATTTTAGGAAGGAGTTTCCCTCTTTCCCTTCTTTTAGTGTTGCCCCGTCTCGTGACTGAATGCATAATGCGACTGATTTATATACCACTCCCTGTATAAAAATGGGTATTAGTGAAACACCTCTAATGGGTTCGAAATTTAGCGTAGTAACAAAAAAATGCTGAGGCAACAGCAGGGTCTTCCCCGATATTTACTCACAGTTGCATATACAATGCTTCGCACAAGTGTTGTTTTTGTATTGAGCTACTCAGTTTTGTTAGACTAAAGCCAAGCTTAGTTAAACAGGCTTATTTGTTAAGTGACCTTTGTTCTTTGTTAAATGACTTTGGATCTTTGTTTTAAAAGGTTGTAAATGTACATGTTGGATCAATTTAAAAGTTTTTAAACATAATTTTTCAATGTTTTAAGGTTAAAATTCCAGTTTTACGTTTTTAATAAACTTTATATACGTGGTTTTATGTAAAGATTGTTCAATAGGGTCACTTTGCAAATAAGAGAAATATAATGCGACTTATACAACCATTATTATCGTATGCTTAAAATAATATCTTTTCATTTACACATGTTTCAAAAATCGACTCGATTGATATGTGATGCCATCAGCACATGTTTACTACGTATGTGGGTTAATACAACACGGGAGACTTAGTCATATACTGAGAGGGGTTATGTTAATACCGTATTTGTATGTATGAAATAAAGTCTCGGATAATCGACTGAAAAATAGGAAACCTATCTAGTTTAGTTTTAGGTTATTCATTTTTTGCCACAGTGTTAAATAATGGCAAATGAGGAAAATCATTGCACAGGAACAGTAAAAGACAGAATAACGAACAGTAGTCATATCGTTAAAAAAAGTATAGCAATAAATATAGCAGACGCGGCCGCGAAACCTATAGGCGAAAAGCAATACTGCGGTAACAAAAATTAATTAAGACCATATAATACCCCAAAGAAGAGCGTATGACAAAAATTAATTAAGACAATAAAAAGTATTAAAAATGCACTTTTAGCTTGTTGGACGTAATCCACATTTTGCTTACAGTATGATTCGCCGGAAAGAGTTTAATCGAAGCTTAAGTAATCCGCATTATAAGCGCTGAAACAGATAATCGAGTTTGTGCAGGGCTCTCTACGCCGAAGCGCAATTAGGTCGGCCCAAATGAACTCAGTAGGGAATACATTCGGTCTAACTCTTAGCAGGGCGTCTAATTTTAAAACCCAGCCAGCAATACGTAAGCTACCATGCTTTTAAAGTATAAGTAAACTCAATTACAAGTAGCCGAAACTTTGTTTGAAGGGTAAACAGAGAATAAAATAGTTTGATTTTAACGGCGAAATTAATGCTTCAAAGTCTGTATTCTGTAGTCTTAACCTTTAGACATTGTCACTACTTGTCTTTGGACGTGTATTTGCTTTTGAGCTGCCCATGTAACTTAAGGAATAGCAGGTTACCCGCAGTTAGATAAATACAGAAAGGACGGTCTGCAAAGACAAAAACCGATTTTATACAAGTTCCAAAGTACAACATGTTTTTAACTGACTAGTAAAGTTAGTTTATCTTGCCAGAAGTAAAGTAAGCCAACTCGCATGTATTGTTTCTGTTCCATAAATTGTATTCAAATTATGTTAATTAGCATTCGGTATTATGCTGTTGTTTTTTCCAATTTATTTAACGTCGCTAGTACAGCTAACCAATTCTGACTCTTTTAACTGTATAAAGGCAGTACTGTTTTGCCTATTGCCTTTCGTCTTGATATATGTAAATTCGTGAAAGCCTGGAATATTATTGTTTCATTTTACGGAAAACGTAACGTAACACAGCCGGTTTCAGAAATTGTACTTAACAAAACAACAAATAGTAGTAACAAAGCGGGTATTATTCATTATCTGACCTATATTAAAAACCGATTAAATTCGAATCACGTTTAGTATGCTTAGAATAGGATAGGATATTCATGTTTATCCCCGTGAATGGAAAACCAAGGGGGTTAACACACGGGCAATCGTCAGATTACCTCGCGCCCACCGTCGGGTTACCGGAGCTATTGAAGTGTGTTGTGATTCAGACGTTTCTTTAAATTTTGTAGAACCCATTAATTTGCTGGGTACTTTAATATAAAGAGTTTTGTATTCATTTTTCTGATGTTGGATATTAATATTTCATTCTTGTGGGTTGTAGAATAACAGACTTGGAACCTAGAATATCAATCCCACGCATCAGTCGTATTGGCTGTTCTATTGATTTGCGTTTAATATTTAATATAACTTCAATATTTTCGATCGACCCAAATGAATTGCCTTTATTGAGATAAGAGTCAAATGCCTTGCCATAGGGATCATATGTAGACTAATCTTGGTAGGATAGAATATGTTTATTTCCGTGAATAGGAAAACGCAAGAGGCGTTAATACACTGGTAATCGTAAAATTACTTTACGTGCCCACCGCCTAGTTACCGGAGCTATTGCAGTGTGTTGTGTATGATTAAGATAGTTCCTAAATTTGGTGGCACATTAATCCACTGGGGCTAAAGATCGAACCTACTGGTTTCTGTAACCTGGCATTAGGCCTAAGAACACGCGGTTATAGCATAAACTATACCTTACAACCCTATGATGTTGTAACTGAATCAAATTTGAAAACGACATCTAAATAACAACGGTCTTAGCGACGAAACCTTAATGAATTCGAAACTGAGCTCGAAATTTTCAAAACGTTTACTTTTGTCATGTAACGGTTGTTCGGTGGATAACGTCGACGATATTTACCCCATAGGTTGTGGGATCGATATTCTTTCACTACATTTTGTCCTTGGTCTAGACCAGCGTTTCTCAAACTATGGGTCGCGACCCACCGGTGGGTAGCGAAAAGTTATAGAAAGCTCTGATTAACTATACTGGCTATTTCCTATTCAAAAACCAAGGGGAAATTATCACAATTGTGACATCACACAATCTTGAATCGTGGCGTGATCCCAGAGGTGTGTTCCTTTGCAGCGATAGCGTAACCTTGAAACCAACAACAACTATATATAAAGTTAAGTGGGTCGCCATAAATTGTGATAATTAATAGTGGGTCCCAACTCTAAAAAGTTTGAGAACCACTGGTCTAGACAATTAAGGTTCCATTTATCGATCCAATGCATTCTAATTCATTTACAAAATCGTTTACAAAATCTAATTAATTTCAAATATTGGACACACAGCAATGGCCCTTGTAATACGGATCAAACGGTTTCCGGTGGTATAACGGGCTGTCCCAAAATTTATACCCCTGAGGATAAAGAATGCCAAATTCTGTCACAAGAAAAATACAGTTTTGACTTATTGCTTGAAAATATTATTACTTTATGATTGAATTTTTGACTGTATGCTTGAATCTACTTTGCATTAGATTATGACTGGATTTTTTGACTTTATACTTAAATATACTTAGCTTTACTTTATGCTTTAAATTTTCGCACCCCATGCTTAAATCTACTTAATTTATGTGTTTGAGTATTTTGACTGTATTCTTGAATCTACTTTACATTATGCCTGATTTTTTTGACTTTATACCTTCAAATACTTTTTTTACTTTGTGCTTTAAATTTTATGACCCCATGCTTAAATCTACGTTTCGTTGACTTTATTCTTGATATACGTACTTTCGCGCCTTAGGGTCATGAACGCTTTCCCGGAAAACTACCGGAAACACTTGTCCGAGGTCTACGTCGATAGAAATCAGCATTCCTAATATAGCATTCCAGCCGGGATTACGTCATGCAGCTTTTCATTTTGATGAAAGATTAGCGACTGGGCCCTTCATTAGCTAGTCTGTTAAGCTCTGACTGGTATGAACAGATAAGCGTTTTCCAAGAAAGATGCTGCATAGACAACAGTTGTATGTTATGCATATGTAGACAAAATGTATAGTAAGGACAATAATAAAGAAAGCTGTAACACTTATCAGCAATTTCTTTGAAATTGAAACGTCGAGAAAATCGGTACTCGTAGTAATTTATATACTAGATAAATCTCCGATTAATAGTAATACTATGTGTGTATGTATATATATATATATTGTTTAGTCAGTGCGCATAGTGCGCTTTTTTCATAAAATATTTGGAAAATCAAAGTGTAACAATTATGGCAGGGAAATGTGGCTCAAATGGACAGATTGTTTGCTTATCAAAGTGTATTGGTGTACCCATATATATTTTATCGGGACTTTGGAAATGTGGCGCATATGGACAAGTCTATTAGTTTATCAAGGTTAACATATATGCACTGTTAAATATAGCCCAATCTATAGATCGGCGTGCAATGGTTTGGTCCCGCGAATCGAGCCATTTGTAGTATTGGATCCCTTATGTATTAGTGCAGCGTGCTGAATAAAGATGTGTCAAGAGCTTAGATTATTCTGTTAGCCATGCTTGAATGAAAACAACGGAACCCTGACTGACAGTGTTGGGAATATGTATATAGCCGATTTTTAGCTTCTAAAAATGCGGGAAGATAGTATTTAGATCTATGCGATCTATACGGAAATCTAAACGTGAGTTCCATGAAAAACTAAAACCAGAAACATTAAAAGGGGGGAAATATGAAAGAACGATAGTAACTGCACACTGAATTGAGGATTATGTGGTTTTAGTTAGATTTGTGAATGTGGTTTAGATTTGTGAAAGTTAGCTTTAGTTCTTAGGTGGTGACTTTATTATTTGGTACAGGATTAGAAATATACTTTAAAGTTTTAGTAGGCAGTTTCCTTCCTTTTCCCCTTGCACATTTCCCCTATTTTAGTTTTACCCGTTTCATGTTCCAAAAATAATATATTGAGTTTATGCGGTTTTTGAGAAAGAGCTCTTCCCGTGCGGGGAAAACTAAAGAAAGGAAAAGCGGAAAAGGAGGGAAACTACACACTAAAACGAATATTAAGGCATTAGAGTAAGTTTTAAACATGGGGTTGGTATAAGGGTTAGTTATGGGGTTGAGATTAGTGTTTAGGGCAAGGTTTAAATTAGTTTCCAAAGTTTTAGTAAACAGTTTCCCTCCTTTTCGTGTTGCCCTTTTCGTACTTGCAAATTGCATGGAATAGTCCAGGGAAGCAAAATTACCCAAGCCGCCATTGCCTTGGTTTAGACGTAAATTAAAATATCGATTTAACCTTTCCGTTCAAATGCGGTAAACCGCATCCTTTATATCAATGCCAGAAAACCGTCCTTGTTATTTAGTGATAGGGTTGTATTTAATTTACAACGGTGTTTGCCCAGATAGATGTTATTTGTGAAATAAAACCTTCGAATATAAAACAAACATGAAATGGGACGAATAACTAACTAATTTTTCTGGATTGGTGGACTGAATATACGTACTTATAATAAAAATACCATTTCATTTAACATAAACATGATACTAAAACGATTCCAACATGCACCATTGAAAAACGGCTTTGATAAATGTACTTTTACGACTGCCATTTTGCTCTTTATCCCATTTTGCAATTTATTATAGTTTAAGTGTATGTTTTTTTTAATAATTGTTTTAAAATTCGAAACCAAAGTAAAATGAACTAAAACTATAACAATATTCTATCCGTAACAAGTAACGTAAAATCTTATGATATTTAACCACATCTTTCTTGCTTTTATGTCTGATTTTCTGCAATATTAAGACATCAAAGCAAATACTATATTAAATAAACATCCCTGTTAATATAGGCGTCTTATGTTTTATTAGTAGAATTTTGTTAAATTGTATAGATTTTATCTTTTGATAATATAACAGAACATTATGTTTAAAGGCTGCGCAAATCTACGTTGTAGCGATGATAGTATTAGTTTTTAGAAATTGATTTGAAATAATAGTGTTGTGTGCTGTTGCTTATATTTCTCTGCTTGTAATTAAACGAACTACATAAGTTTAATTCCATTAAAGTAGACCTAATTAGTTATCTCTTTTTTAAAGCAGCTTAAGCATGTCGTAAGGGAAATCACCTGCCAGGGCGGGTTTCGAACTCACGACCTCAGAAACACGCAGCAGATTAGTGGTTTGAACAAAATCCGCAAAAACGTATTATATAATACTTATATAAGTGACCCGAACACTATTGAATAAAGGTTTGAACCAAAACAGTCAGTAATCGCGCCTTAATCATGTTTACAACACATTTAAATAGCCCCGGTAATCCAACGGTGCGCATAAAGAAACTAAAAAAAAATCTTAGAGAAAAAAATTTTTAATATGTTAAAATTATCAACATTAAAA